>KE753388.1:59109-73631 GCA_000465285.1 Eidolon helvum
GCTCTTCCCCTAGATTTTCACATAGCTGGTTCCCTCAAGTCAACAAGATCTCACCCTAAATATCACCTCCTCAGAGGAGTCCTACCTGACAATCCAATCTAAAGTAGCCCATTGCTGGGAGCATCACCCTATTCTAATTTCTACACAGCACTTCTACCTATATATGTTATTTGTTTGCTTGCTTGCTGCCTACTCACAGTGAAACAGCTCATAAAAGGTGCTTTGCCTTTGTCACTACTTTCTCCTCACTGCCTGGAATGTGTCAGACACCCGGCAGCCGCTTGATAAATATTTGAGGCTTGACAAACAAATATCAATCTTTAAGCCCTCAAAACAAGGCCAACATTATAGAGGAAACAGTGGACCCAGATTTCCTAGGGATCGATATTGAGAGCACCCAACCACTACGAGGCGAAATTCTACTCCAACTCACTCTGCCCACAGTCTCCCCTAAGCCAAAGTAAACATACAAAAATGGATGCAGGTTCAGTAAAAACATGGTTTCCTTTCTTCCTGGAATGGTTCTCCTTTAAACGTTAATTAAAGAGTCATAAAAGTGATGCAGAAATCTTCCGAAAGTGATCCGAGACTCTCCGAGATCATACTTTCTAGACTCCAGAGGTTTTCCACTTCCACCCCCACCATACATGCATTTTCCTGTGCCAAAGACCACCTTGGACGTGGAGCGTCATCTCCGCGTCGTCACTGCCTGCTATGTTGGTAGCAACACATGTGTATACGCCGGCATCCGAGGGCACAGCTCGGCTGATGCTTAACGTTCCGTCTGGATGGCTGACGTGCTGCGCTCCGTCACCCAGCACCGCGCTGCCGTCTTTAAACCAGGTGACGACGGGAAGAGGTGTCCCTTGAGCACTGCAGGGAATGTCCACTCTTTGACCGACTTGGACTTTCATAAGTTTAGGGCCACGCTGTATCTTTGGAGGAACTGGAAACAACAACCGAACATGAATAATCCAACTTTTTAAAAAATTACCTTTTTTTCTCACTTTAAATGAGAGCGCCTTACCAAGAGGCAGCATGAGAAAGTGGAATAATCTCAGGATTTGGACCCAAGCTCACACTCACTCACTGTGTGATCTAGGGTAAATCAGTAAATTTCCTGAGGCCTGCTTTCTTGTTAATCCAAGCAAAATACTGGTATGCTGCAAGGATTATGGAAGGTAATAAATATAAAATTCCTTGTTCTAAACTTGAGGAAGAGCATGCATTCAAAAATGTTAGGTTTAATTTATAAATAACTTAAGATTTAAAACTCTCTTAAAAGGCAATCCAGATAATTTCTATAAGAGAGTAAAACTAAAAGCATTTCTCTCCATGCGCTCTTAGTTTTTGTCTGTTTGTGCAAGGTTTAACCAGACTGTAAGAAAAGTTTCTCATAAAAGCCTTTACTAATTTCAGAGAAGAAAATCGAGATAAAACCTCTACTATTTCTTTTCATCTGCCTTCCTTTAAAAATTTCTATGAGATAATTCATCAAAAAACTGGCAAGTATTATTGAATTCCACATGCATGCATTATGTGCTACAGAATCAAATTGACTCATAAACCAAATCATAATTAAAATTTATGTACCTTATAACCCTAAAAAGCCCCATTCCTTTGTCCTTTCTCTTAAACTTAATATTTAACCAGTACTTTCTAAGGGTTGTCACTTACAACAACCTTATAAATTTGATAGCATGATTGTTATTATTTTATGAAAGAGAAAACTAAAGGTATGAGAGTTTAGTAATATGTCTAATGCCTTAGAGCTAATAAATAAGAAACTCTCATCAAATTTCAGATCCCATGATCAACAAACAGGATACTATTGCAGTGATTAATCTGAAAGTGAAATCAGGTCAATATTATCTGAGAAAATTTCTTCTGATATTTGAATATCTGGCACCTAAAATGTATGTAATCACTAAGTATGTGTTGGTTGAATGAATAACTGGATAAACTATGATATTGAGGGATTAAAGCAGACTAAAGAGTTTTAAAATAGTTAGAGTCATAGGAAGCAGAATGTTTTCAGTTGCTCAGCCCTTTAAACAATGAAAACGACTATTTAAATACTATCAAATTCTTCCTTGAGAACTCACATTCACTTCACAAAAATCCACCAGTCTAAACAAATTTTTATTACTGTGTATCAACAATAGTCTTAAGTGACTGTGGATATCTAGTAAAATTGAGATCCAAAATTTTAATGCTGTTTATTTGAGTTGTATATAGATGGCAGATAAAATTTTCAGAGTAAATGAAGGAAAATCAAGTCTCAGATTAAATAAAATTTGTCTCTAATTATCTATATTCTGGAGATTAACTTACAGAGAAACTGGGAGGATGGATTTCCTTGTAGCCAGTACACAGATATCTATGCCTTCGTTTAAAAACTCACCATGAACATTTAATTTAACAGACTGAGTCACGTTCCCAGCAATGTTTGTGGCAACGCAAAGGTAGAGCCCAGTGTCTGAAACGCGGGTCTCAGTGATCTTCATCGAACCAGAAGGGAGGAACGTGTGTCTGAAATAAAGAAACCACAGAGTGGACTACAGAACATGAGGATTCAAATATCACCCGTGCATTGTGAAATTCTACTCTGAAAGCAGTTTCTGAAACCTTTCTCCCATCTACATGTCATTTCTATACACCTTAAAATAAGGTAGCTTAATTTCATAATTATCTTGGATATTCTGTATGATGTTCCTGCAAACACAAAATCAGATTTCTCTTTCCTTTAAATCTAACCTAATGGTCTGAAATCATCAAATAATTGTACATCTCTCTGTTTTATTAAATTGCAGCTATACAATTGAAAACAGACACACAAAACAAAACTAAAAAAACACTCCACAGAAAACAGTATTTTCTGCCAGTCTATACATTGTAAGTATAGGATGCACGTTAAGTCTATAGCAGAGTCTGCCCCTGAGAAGAGAGAAAAGAGACTGGGGAGGGAACAATGCAACTTCAATTTTATCTGTAATGTGGAATTTATTTTATTCAAAAATATGCAAAGCAAATATTTTCCCAAAGAAATAGCAAAATTATGTATAGTAGTTCTGAATTGTTTATTTTTTTCCTCAAAAGTGGTAGGGAAACTATAATCGTGTGGCTACATAGCTTCATAACTATATAGCAACAAGACTAACAGATAATAGCTAGAGACTGTAATTCTTATTCCACCAGCAACTTTTGGCATGACGTTGAGTTAAAATAGTAATTGCTACCATTTCTTGAGAACTAGACGCAAGGACTGTGGAATATACATTATCTTCTATAATCCTTCGGGTAAGTATTATCCCAATTTTATTTTATTTTTTTAATGCCTGTAGCTCCTGGTCTTCCTAGGTGGTCCCCCATCCAAGTAATAACCAGGCCCAACCTTGCTTAGCTTCTGAGATCAGATGAGATCGGGCATGTTCAGGGTGGCATGGCCATAGATATATTATCCCCATTTTAGAAACAAGAAATCTAAGGTTCAGAGAAGTCCCCTGGAAAAACTGCCAAAGTTTCAGGCCAGCTTTATTTGAGTGGCAGAGGTAAATGTGAGCCTGTACCCGCATGGCAACAAAGGCTGTGCTTTTAAAGGCTCTGGAATTCTGCTTTCCATGTCATTTAGTCTGTCAAATAGATGGTCTCAGTGGGTCTTTATTTGTATACAGGTTTGATCAAGAAGATTTTTACAAAACCATCCAATAAAAGTCGAGCTTAGGCATCAGAGTGCCTGTTGTGCTCTGTTCTCCTATGGGATTAATGGAATTCTACATCTAATATGCCCTTTGTGTCGCTATGAATTAATGAATGAATATGTTCCATCTTAATAACTACCTTGTAAGATGCTCCCATGGAAAATTATGTCGAAGCTGAGTGTTAGCATTTGTGATATGAAAGAATGATTTAGAAGGCATACATATTTTCCATAAGCTCAAATGTATGTGTGAATCACCTCAAATTTAAAAGTTAATTTTGGAAACATTTGAAAACCCGAATAGCCACAACCCTCTGTTCTGAGAGAGGACGTTTATGTGTGTTGCAACCCATCGCGGGTCTCCTACCTGGGAGAGAAAGGCGAGATGAGCTGGGTTTCCTTGGCCCAGGTGATCACGGGCGGGGGTAAGCTCCTCACTTCACACGGAAGTGTCACCTCTTCCCCAGCCAGGACAGAGATCTCCACAGGCTTGTCTTGGGACAGTCCTCGTTGCTCTCCAAACACTCTGGGCCTTACTAAAATAAACACAGGTTTGGCAGGGAAATGGTGCATTGAAACATTTACATTAAAATGTAGACTACGCGAATACTCTCAAATAATTTACAGAAAGATGCTGTTTATTCCAAGGTTTGGGGCATATCTAAAACTTCCCATGAACACATTTATTGTGAGAGCTTAAAGAGAAAATGATGAGAAAGTTTCCCTTTTCGGCTCTTCCCGACGCGTGAAGAGGGCAGCTGAAATGCACTTTTAGAGTCTGCTGTCAGCGGAAGGAGCCCCTCAAGGCAGAGCACGAACCAAGACACAGCTGAGGGGTGGCCTTGGGGGGAGCTTGAACTAGCCGGTGTTCCCTGAAGAGCGTGGGGTGCAGCAAGCAAATGCCTCGGGGCAAAACCATAACATTCCCCCCAAAGGCTACACAATTCCTCTCCTTTTAAATCAGAATCTAAGTCAAGGAGATGTTGGTTAGCAATAAAAAAAAATGGACTTTTGTAAAAAAAAAAAAAAAAATTCACTTTAGGGGTGCAGACCTCTGGTAACATTATTTGTGAGAGAAATGTGAGTTTTGGCACAGACAGTGTCAAAGAAAAACATTCCTCCTCAAACTCTCACCGTAGACCGTCAGCTGTACTTTCCTTTTGGCGTAGCCGGCGGCGTTGGTGGCGGTGCAGACGTACTCCCCACTCTCGTCACCCCCGGGTGACACCACGTACAGGCTCCCATCGGCCCCTGCAGAAAACTTAGCACTGCTGGGGGAAATCAGCTCGCCTTTCTGCAAAACACAACAAAGAGCAAAGTGTTTTCTAAGATAATAAAGAGTGACTTAATGTCTGGAAAAAGAAGAAAAAAAAATCTCCACAGGGGAAACCATGAGATTAAAAAAAAATGTTAATTTGAAGAAAGTTATTGGTAAGAAAAATTGAACAAGTAAAGCATAGGTGATATTCCTTCATACAAAACTCTGTCTCCCTCATTCTGGGGCAACTTAACGGTGGGGATGACAGTTTTAGTAATGGATTGGGCAGTGCTCACGCTAAGCCAGGCACTGTTTTGAGCACTTCTCACGAGTTAACTATTCTCATGATCACCACAGTCTTACAAGTAGGAACTGTCACAGCCCCCATTTTACAGATGAAAGTAATAAAGCAGGGGGCAACATGGGGTACCTTGCCCAAGGTCACAGAGCCAGTCAGTGGTAGAGCTGGGACTCGAAACCCCAGCAGTCAGCCCCTGGGGCCCAAACTCTGAACCTCTGGGCCTGATCCCAGCACAAACGCCAGACTGGAAAGAGTTCATTTTTATATTTTCCTAAAATTTCCTAAACTTCTACTTGGTATTAGACATGGTGCGGTCTGGGGATCAGCTTCGCCATCGCATGTTTGTGTCCAGAATGCAGAAATCTTACCTTTTTAGTTGAACCTACTGATGTCAACACCAATTTCTATATATTTCAGAGATTTTTAGATATATGAAATTAGATGGCATGGCAAAATAGTCTGCACATAGCACAAATTATACAAATGCCACATTTCATAATTGTGCTATCATTTTATGTTACTTTATATCTGCTAGATTTAATTTACAGAAAATATGCCACCTTCTTGGCTGTGTGGATGGAAGGGACTTCCTCAGGAAATGGGTTTTTCCTCACTGCAAGATTAAAGTGAAAGCCGACAACTTAATGACAGGGATATAGATGGGAATAAATGAGTTTGTATATGTGTCTTATTCTGGCTTCTCAGAAGAGCAGAGTCTGGGACAAAGATTCGGAGATAGGAAATTTACTTGGGAAGTGATCCCCAGCGGCTTGAGCAGGCGGGTGGGAAAGTGAGGCTCAGAAGGAAGGAAAGCTAAGAAAGGGTTTCACTGCTCTGCTCTCCTCTGTGGCTGGGCTGATGAGCTTCAGCGGGCTGGGGACCCTCCGAGAAAATGTAGATGCACCTCGGAAGAATTCCCCTGACGGATGAGAAGTGAGGCATTGATGTAGGACACATGTCCCCCACAAGACTTAATCCTCCTGCATTCCTGGATACCTTGTAGCAGGCTGGAAGGCCTTGTGGGGCTTTGGAGAAAGCCCTGAGTCCAAAAACCAGAGAGGCATGTGTTATGCATGAAGGGTGACCTGGGCAGAGCCCTGGGAGCTGTCCACCAGAGCTGCGCTGAAATCAGAAGGACTGGGGGACATGGGGAAGGGTCACAAAGGACCTGCTACAACCTGGAAAGTGATTAGAAAGTTCCCAGCACAAAGAATGTGCTATATCAGTGCTCACTGTTGTATTCTTGACAAACACCAGGTAGCTGACTGCATTAAGGCCATTTTAAAACCCCTTCAAGTGGTATGACTGCATGGGTTTTACTTTTTATAAGGGTCTATGGTACAGTCCCAGGTTCCATGTATGATTAAAAATATTTAAATATTGTTATAACACATAACATTAACAAATATCACGAGATGTGTCATTTACCTTGGACCAGACGATGGACGGTTTGGGAATTCCACTTGCTTTGCATGGTAAAGTTACTGGAATGCCTTCAATCGTACTGAGTATCTGCTGTCCATGCTGAATGGTTGGCAGAACTGAAAAGAAGCAATATTCAAAATCTGAGCACCTGTCCTTCCATTTATATGTTTAAAGTTGAACATTTTTTAGGATATGCTGAGTATTTATAATGTAGTGTAATTTGTAAGGGAATGCAATAAACAGTTAATACAATAGTTACGATCTGAGGAATTTAATAAAAACTTAAAAATCAAGTAATAAATTATGTGTAACAAGTTGACTTTTCTAACAAAAATAAGAGAGAACTGAAGAAAATCAATTTCCCCCTGGAAGCTCAAGATAGAATTACATCCTAAGATTTACACGTTTAACACATATCTTTCATCACTGTCTATTATTCATTAAGCTGCAGCAAGCTGACTTAAGCCCACCTCCAGAGAAATGGCTGCTTAAGCCCACTAAACATCTGTCTATACACGAGAATCACTTAGCAAGCTACTAAATTTAACCTAGTATTCACTTTCTTAAAAAGAATTCAACAGTAAAACTTGAAAAAAACTAAGGAGTTTACATTTAAAAGACTAAAATAAAGGATCCTAAGACAATATTTTTCACGAATAACAACATATTTTTTGACTTAATAACTGAAGAATTAACATTATATGAGTAGAAACAAAAGGAAAAGAATGTTAAATCATTCATTCTGTCCTATGTATATCTAAATTTATCATAACCAGCCTACATTTAAAAATTATCAACACTCAATGTTCTCAAAATAACAAAATTGATTAAAGAAGCTCCCCATACGTGAAAGTTCCTAACATAATGCACAAGACACAATGAAAGACCAAGAAATACCAGGCATTTCCTTTCCTTCCCTGGAAAGACATGATGAGAAATGCTCCCTAGAGCTCAAGCACACTCTGTGCCTCTTGCCTCCAAGGCAAATTTCTACAGAATTATCACCGCTACCGTGGAGTAGAAGTTCACCAGAACAAGAGATACCAGAGACTTCAGTGCACGAACTTCCTTGGAAGGCTTAGATTAGCTCTGCTATATTCTCATATTTTCCTAAGGCTGGGTTTGTTTTTTAGATAATTTATTCTTAAAGAATTGGCAGAAACGAAATTGGCAGAAAATTCCCAGCCCTAAATAAGAATGCGAGGCTGCTCTCTAAAGCAAGAAACATAATTTCCAGAATCAACATGGATTAGTCAACTTTCAGCTGTGCTGTAATTTTTGTGGCAACATGGAATAAGCCGTAATCTTAAATGTATATTGAGTGTGACAGCTATAAAGGAAAGTGGCAAATTTAGGCAACAGTTTTCAAATCTGAGGTCATTCGAGTATGGAAGAGCTGTTTTTTCCAGACTGTCAATCTACGTAAGTCAATATGACAAGTAAATAGTTTATTGTCATCTTAATTCGCATTTATATGTGTTCATTAATTCACTCTTTTAAGAATTGGTTGAGGGTATTTAATGAGTATTCTTAAAAGTGGAGAGGCAAGGTGATGAAGGAGGGGCAGGGCTCAGTAACAGATATACAGAACCCGTGATGCTACGGCTTGGTTTAGCTCATGTCAAATATCTGGGTTGATCTTTTTAAACGTACTCACTAAATCTGTTACTCGTTTTGGACTAAGATGGATAAAACAATATTGTGAAATGACCTTTTAACTTTTAATTGTTAAAATACTGCATCATGATAAACAACATCACTGGTTTGTCTGCCTTCTCCTCATTCCTCTGATCTGGCGGACATCACAACTAATTGTGTCACTCTTTCACCCAAGTGAAAATGTGCCTCAGAATTCTTCTTGACACCATATTCTAAGAAGCTGCTAGAAGCCAAAGGGAGAGGACATGAATGTATTTTTACACTAGATTCTCAAATCAGTCCATAAGTACCTTCCAAGAAATCTATAAGCTGATCTTCTTTAAAAATAGTTAAACATAACTATATCCAATCTGAGATTGTGCATGTTCTCTCTCTCTCTCTCTCCCCCCCCCCCCCCCCCCCCCCCCCTCTCGCTCTCTCTCTCTCTCTCTTGCTCGCTCTCTCTCTCTCTCTCTCTCTCCTCCCTCTGTATACATATATATGTATATAGAGGAAATATATAGTCTCTCTATATACACTTATTTAGACTATCATTTAGTGTTACATTAATATTTCTTTAAAATAACATTTCTTCAAGACTATCTCATGTGATGTTGGAGATTGGTGGTATTAAGACTGATAGAGGTCGAGGAGGCTATTTACAATGAGAAGCAGATAAAAAGAAGATGGTCTGCATCCACTGAAAATTCCAACAGACCAAACAAAATTTGGAAATGACTAGATTCTCCAATTCATATCCTAAAAAAAGACTGAATTAACTACTAAAAATAAATGTTCTGTGCTACTTTCATCTCTGTACACAGAACTATTTTGTAATACCACGCTTTAAAAAAAAAAGCAATGTTGCAAACTCTTTACAGGGATACACGCACAAAAAATGATGATTTCTGAAACTATGAAGCTGTCACTTATTTATTGATATGTAAAAAGTTGGCAACTGTTAGTCACGAATGGAAAAAGACAGCTTCTGGATTTTCTTATTTGTGACTGTTATTTAACATGCAAGAAGATTGTTTGGGGCACATGAGGTAGCCTTTAGAAAAGTTTAGGTCATTTCTAGCTAACACACAAAGGGGTCATTAGCAATGACATGCCTGTTGCACAATCCAGAAAGAAAAGGCGCTTTGGATGGTATAATAAATTTAGTTTGCCGGAAATTAAAATTTATTTTTAAACCTAACTCTATGAGAGCTGACTTCACTTCTATCAATTAATAAACCACTTACAAAAAGCCCCAGGTCCAATTCAGCCGGTGACTCCCAGTAATGTCCTTTTGTGTATACAGAAAAGGGAAATCTGGAAACAGCCTTCACAATGTAAATACTGTTCAAGAAACAAGGCTTTTTGTTAAGAATAAAAATAAGGAAAGATATCTTACTTATAACTAGAGGAACAGAGTTATTTGATTGAAAGATATGAACTCAGCTTTAAACACGGTTTAGGAAGAATTACAGTGAGTGTGTCTTACCATGCACATCCACAGCGGTAGTTTTGTTAATGGTTCCAGCAACATTACTGGCCACACAAGTATATTCGCCTCCATCCTGAAGGCGAACTCTTTCAATGTGAAGACTCCCATCACTGCGTACAGTGATGTAAGGGTTTTGGACCAACTTAAAGAAAAAAGAATGTCATTTTTAATTAAAAATGCAATGTCGCCTAAGCCAAAACTGAATCTGCTTTTTTTCAACTGAGTTATTAAATGTCTTATAAAAATAACAAAATATTTTAACATTCTTAAGTGAAAAATGATGAGCAGAAAATGTTACCAAGGGTAGCATCAGTGGAATGTCATCTTGCTATACTACCAAAAATGAAACCAGTTAACATCTGTAGTCATGTACATGCTAGAAAAGGGAAAGAAACAGAGACGCCAACTTGTTTCATGTTTCTGTAATTTTTTGTTACCACTTGGGACCAAAATTTCGCTGGTAATTTTAACTCTTGGCTTATTTCATTCTTTTGCAAGAAGGTCTTATTACCACTTGCAAGCCATTTGATATTTTTATTTTGGCAAACAGGCATTTATTCAAGCTGACAGAAGGTGACTTAATCTCAACACCCACCCTTTTCAGTGACAGATGCAAATATTAGAGAACAATGTATGATATAGGAACTGTGTCAGAGAAGGCTGGCGATATTTTCTGATAAGAATGGTCACCTCCAACTCTGTACCATTTTTGCATTTTGTTCAATCACAGGACACCTTAGTGTTCAAGGAGTATCAAATCCTATGTTTTAAGGGTATTTATTATTGATTGAGGTGTACTACTTTTCTCAGGTTTTTATGTAAACATGAACGATTTTACATATTAGTCCATGGAGTCGATTCGCTTCTACTTGATACTTCAAGGAGAGAGTGAGTCTAATTGTTCTGAACAATGGAAAAAAATATACTGTGAACTAGATGAAAATTTATTGCCATAGGTAGCATGTTTACAGAAAAATTCCATAGAACTGAGAAAATCTTTCACATCCTTTTATAATGAAAAGTTATACACTAAAAAACAATGACATAAAATAGATCCATGTTTTTAAGTAGTTTACAATAAAAAATATAATTTTTGAAGTTAATTAAGATTAATATATAAAATGGAAGAAATTTATAAGAACATTGACATTTTATTATATCTTGCAAAGAAGGATATAAAAATATTTAAATGCTCTGAAAATAACTTGCTTCAGTTTTTACATATTCTGAAAAGAGCTCATTACACTGAATTTAATGCAAAATTATAATAATTACACCATCGATGATTTCTTCATCTTATTAATTCCAAAATAATATGAGTTGCATAATCATGTTAATACTGAAGAGAAGTTTTGGTACACTCAAAAAATATATTTTTGTATATTTATCAAATTGAAATTTCAATGGTGGGACTACACTCTCTTGCTCAAGAAAATCAGGAACGTGAATGCATGATTTGGACTGTTCTTACCATGGCTGAGTTCTTAATCCACCGACGTTCCGGAAAGGGATTTCCAGCCAATAAAGCACAAGGCAGAGTAAGCTGCTGTCCTTCAATTACACTCGTCACTGAGGGGCTGATCCCAATGAGAGGAGCAACTAAGTCAGAGAGAGCAGAGGCACCATCAACTCTATTTCACCCAAAAGGAAGACCAACTCCTTATAAGCCAACATGACCACTATTTCTGCTATTTAGAAGAAATGAGTTTTCAGGAACAAGATTTTAAAATGTAGACGGGTATAAACTGGAAAACAGAGATAATGGACTCTTCTAAGCAGAGAGAATGGCAAGAGGTAATAGCACAGAAGCAGAGGAACTAACCAAGAATATGTCTATGGCAAGGAAGGCCAGAAATGTTAAGCCAAGAAATTTGCAATGTATTCAATGAACAGATGGAGAGCGACTGAAAGCATTTCTAAACAGAAAAGCAGAAGCATCAGAATATTTTCAGGAAATGTTAATCTGAAAACCATGAACAGGACTTATTGGAGAAGGAAAAGCTGGAATGGCTGAGATCAGTGAGGAGGCTGTCATTCAAGCAACTAAAACGCAGTGGACTACGTCAGCTGGAATGGTAAAGGAGTATTGTAAAGATGCTCTTTTCTAGAAATTGATGAATAAATTTAACATAAACCAAAGCAAAATCCATGAGAGATTCTACTTGGAAAACTTAAGTATATGCAGATGAATAAAGGGAGATACAAAAAGAAAATTTTATAAAAGTGCATTCAAGAGAAACATGCACTGACAGATTTAAAAATCACACTAAATGCTGTAATAATTCAAACAATGTAGGACCAGTGCATACATAAAAGTCCAAGGAATAAACATAGGTACACAAACTTAGCATGAGACCAAATGGGTATTTTAATCAGTGGGAAGAAAATATTCAATAAAAAAAAATATTAAAACAAACATCTTACTATGTGGAAATAAAAGATATTCTTACTTCATATCATACACAAAAATAATTCCATACGAACTAAAATGGTAAATGTGAAAAAGGTAAACAGAAAAGAGCACCACTCCATTACATGTGTGTATTCATATTTAGGTTTAATTAGATTTATTCAAATTGACCTTCATTTCCTCAAATGCAAGATAAGGAGCTTGGAGCAAATGATCTCTGAAGTTATTTTCAGTTCTAACATCCTATGAAATACAAAATAGGGTGTGTGGGAGGGGAGGCTAATCTAGTAATCAGATATTTATCCAGTTTTTTAAAGCATTCAAGTAATACAGGCAAGACATAATGTAATAAAAGAAGTCTGACAATTTTGAAAAGTGTGGTGTCTACACTTAATTGATCTTACCAAGTCCTGTCACCGTCACTGTTGTCTGGGATTGGATCTTTCCAAACTGGTTTTCAGCTTCACAAATATAGGTTCCTTTATCACTTGCCCATAAGTCTAAAAAAAAAGGATCATTGATTCACTCAGTACCATCTCTGGAACATTAATTATTTGCTAGACACGGTGCTGAGATCTGTGGGTGGAAAATATGGTACTGCCTTCTGGTATTTCCCATTCTAGGGGAGGAGATGTACATGAAAACCAATGATACCACAGTGTGATAAATGCTGTAATATGAGTCTCAAACAATGAGCTGTGGGAGCAAGGCAGGTGTGAATGATGGCATGTGGAGGGGTTAGGGAAGGCTTCACATAGGAGGTAATTGCTCAGCTGTATGTACCTTAAACAGCAGGGAGAGTAGAGGAAGGGCAGTCTAAATGCAATGGGTTGCAAAAGCAGAGGCGTGACCTCAGAAATCATGGCCTGTCCTAAGAATGGGAAGCCGCACCACCAATGGATGCTGCACCACCGACCACCCCAGAAACATTTTGAAGGTTTCCAGGGGAGATGTTTTTTAGTTGATCCAATGATTGGAGGATTCTACTGGCATTTACTGGGCAAAAACTAGGGAACTGATGCATGGCAGAATCATGAAAGGAATAATTATTCTAAGTCCAACAAGACTTCTAAAGGTTCCACTGGAAACTCATGGATTTGATGACTGTTTATAATTACATGAACCTACAACCAAATTCTGTGTAAGTAGAAGAAAGAAAGTACTTTAGCAAGAATCGCCCACCATTTTAAGAAACCACTTCACCAGCTTAGAGCTTGAGTCATCACTGCCATACTCTCGTATCAGTTGACATGTGAGCTGTCAAATTCATAGTGATGTGCATGAACATGTACGTACACTGTATGGCATTGCCAGAATGTTTAGTGGGAAATCGAAATATATACAATTTTAATAAAATTAATTTATTTTCTTCTGTATGACATTTTGGATGTTAAAATACTTTTTATTATGTAGATAGATCAAATATATATAAAATTTTTTTCAGGATAATAAAAAGGATATTACAAAGTATTTTAATTAAAGAGGATGTTAGGGTGATTTGGATGAGGAGTAGCGGGTCACAGGTCGTGTTCATACAGTCAGGGGACTGAAGCTGAAGAGGCAGCCTGGTGTCTTATACAGAGTGTGGTTTTGTCTTGGGAACAATAGAGGAGGCAAGAGAAGATTTTAAATAGGGGAATGATTGTCATCTTTGCAAATATAGTTACTAAAATAAGCACGGTTTAATCAACTGATAAAAGTTGATTAAAGCTACATTTTGATGGAAAATGTAGCTTTCCATTATGGGTAGTTCCACCCTTTGAGACAAAAAGCAGTTACAGTTTCTACTCCTCTGTTAACCACACGCACGTAACTGCAGAATTGCATCTGGTAAACTGACAGCGTCCATGCTCAACAATAGCAAACATTCACTTGCAAAGCACAGTTCAACAAATCACCTGGTTATTAAGTCATGCATTGCTTCTAACCATGTCATTTTTTTATATTATCAACTCTTGGACTAATTTGTATAGAAATACAAGATACTACTGAGAACTAAATTTGTAATCACGAGTTTCCTTCTAGATGATTTCATTTGGACAACTGGGCCACCACTGGTCAATAAACGGCCCTCTTTTATTCTCCCCTTTTTCCATCTCCTCTAATTGCTTTTGTTTTCAGGTCTGATTTGTTTCTCTCTGGGCTGTTTCTCATTCCGACCATCACCCTGCCTGTATAACCACGTGAGCCTCCCCATTCTTCCCTCTCTCTCCCCTCCCTCTTGCCTTGTAAAGCAGTTGCTCTAGAACACTATTTTCACATGCCTTTTCCTGCCTGCGAAGCTTGGGGGTAGGGTGG
>KE753388.1:73650-83920 GCA_000465285.1 Eidolon helvum
GTGGGTAGGGGGCGGAGAGAGAGTCTATTTTCAATCTCATTAAATGCATTTCTTTATACCTGCGCATTTCGAGTCCTGCACAGTGTGACCCAATTTAACGAGTATTTCCCGTAGGTACATTTGTGTGGATTGTAAAACGCCTGAGTAAAACCCAGTATCTGACTTCAGTCTTCACCATAGAGCCTAGCATAGCACTGAGTACTTAAGCACTTGTAATTAGATAGTTTAATCTGTATTTGAAAGTTTAAGTGGCTAATTTACATTTAATGTTGTTCGTAAACATGAAAACACTTATTGGAGGCCCTCTACAAAATACCCCAAAGATACGATTACTTTTTTTAAAATCCAGTTCATCATCTAAATGTTTATACTCCTCTGGTGCCGCTATGTAAATATTTTTAACAATGTTTGAAAAAGTGCAAAGTGTTTAAATTTAAAAATTTAAATCTGAATGCTTTAATACCTTACAGGGGAGATTTCTGATGGGAGAAATTTGACTTTTTTTAAAAAAACTGTTGCTCCAGCTTTAAGTCAAGAAGTTTCCATAGGGTATAGAGGTCCCATGCATGTGAGTATGCATTTTTGGCAAAAATAATAATAATAATAATTAATTAACATTCATTACTAGCAATATTTCACCTTTCTATACAAGAGTCAATAAAATGTGATCCCCTATCCATCTGGACGCACAGGTGACTCTATTTGCAATAACAAATAGTGAGATATGAAGTAGTCATATTGCTTCATAATCCTTTATGATAGAACATACACTTGAATAAATAATTCATTTAAACAATCCCCAAATATAAGAGTTCAGTACTATTTTAAAGTGCAATGCAACAAACACAAAATGTGTTGGCAAGACTTAGTCACTATTTCAAACACAGCAATACCCATGCATAAATATGAATATATAATATATATGTACATACTTGTATAAAATATATTTCCTTTAACCTACTTGAAATAAAGAGAGCTCCTGTTCTTAGTTGGCTGATGGAACTCACTGAAAATGGTCTTGAGAAGATCGGCATGTTGTCTAATCTTCGCCATTTAATCTTTGGTTCTGGATAGCCCTGGACATAGCAAGGTAATGTCACATTTGAGCCAATTTCCATAGACACATCAGCAGGTTCTTGTATGAAAACTGGAGGTGCTGAAAGATATTGAAAACAACAATAACAAAATGGTCACCAGGATAGTATACAGGCATATTGAGTATAAACTTAATTATTAAACTGTCAACAGATGGAAGTTCAATCAAATCAATGTTCATATAATATTATAAATTTACCCTTAAACTATTCTTGTCTGCGACTGACAGCAGATATTTCCTTTTCACTTTATAAATGAATAGAGGCAAAAGAAGCTCAACTATTTATTTAAAGGTATAAAGGATGAAGTGGAAATTTAAATCAAGATTAACTTACATAAAAAGAATCTTTCATTTTAGAAATTTGCTTTCAATTTTAGTTTATGTTGTACTGCCTAAATATTTAAGCTTTCTTATAAGTTTGCCTTGTAATGAAAATATTGCTGACACTTTCCAAAACTAACTCCATTTAATCAAATTTTTTAAAGGAACTTAATTTATACCAGAGTTCATCCTTCAGCAGATCACTATATAACAAGCTAATCTCAAATTATACCTTTTTAAATCTCAAATTATATCTGTTCTGTATCTCATTTTTGCCTCTAAAAATCTCACATTTTTTCACATTCTTGAGTTAAAGACATTACAGTTTGGGAATTAATAATACATATTAAAGGAGTAGATTATAGTATTTGACAAAGGGAGAATAATGAGTGCTTAAAATCTTAGAGGTAAGAGATGTTCAGAAAGGATAAAAATATAGATAATAAAGCTACAATTATCCACCTAATTCAGGTAACCACAGAAGCTGGGAGGAAGAATTAGAAATACGTCAGAGGCACACCTTGTAAAACAACAGAGTGTAATAAAGGGAGGATCCTGGCAGCAAGCCCAAGTAGATGAGGCTCTCAGTATGTCCTCCAGAACTTGTAATGATGTTTGAGGCACCGGGTAAGGAGAAATATACAGGATACTGTTAGAGGTAATTCATGAAACCTGATCAAGTAGGACCGTAAGAAGAGGTACCCAAGGGAGGTCTCCTTGATAATGTCAAGGTTAAATATCGGCTAGGAATTACAACTCTCACTTACAGAGACGGAGACTGTATTAAGTGAGATAATTTAATTCTCATTTAATTCTCACAATATCCCTATGAGGTAGATATTATTATTATTCCAATTTATACATGAAAACACTGAGACACAGGTAGTTAATTTGCTAAGTGTCACATGGAGTTGCATAGTGCAGCCGAGATTGAACATCAGGTCTATCTGACTTGAGTGACAATTCTTTGTTACTTTATCAGCCTCCCCTTTTCTACAGGTTCTGACAACTGCCCACAGTCAAGCTGCTTTAGCAGGTTAATACGAATGGGTACAGAGATCACATCTTTCCTTCTCAGCGGGAGTTCTGGGACTCGGAGGCACAACTGTCTTCTGAGCAGCATCAGTGCTTTACCGGCCTGAGCTAAAGAACCTCTAACTTCTCACTATTTCCCACCACAAATCCTATCCTCTGGATGAACCTCACTCTTCTCTAAACAAGAATTGACCTTCCTCATATTGGGACCTGCGTTACTGTCATCCCTTGCAAATGCAACTGATCTCTGGCCATTGAAATATTGACAATTCTTTCACCCAGTTGAAAAGGCCCCTCCATGATGCCATCTGTATTGTGTCATCCCAAATGACTATGATCTCTTCCGTCTCTGATATTTCAGAGAACTCACTCTATCCCACACCCAGTGGCAATGGCTCCATTCAGCCTTTTCTTATTACCTTCGATTTTCCCTGGAGAGGTTATAGTTGCAATCATATTTTTTTTCATCTTTTATAGCAACTAACATATTATTCTGTACACTATACATGGATGCTAGATCCTTGTGAATGATTCAATCAACATTAAAACACTTTAATAATAATCGTGTGTGTGTTTGAGTAAGTGTATGTGATGATAACCCTGATCCGGTATATTAGAACTTGCACTTTTCAATAAAACATGGCGATTTTGGAAACCCTATTGCTTGTTTATCAAACCTAAAAAAAAATTAAGTTAAATACCACAACTGAGCAATGTATTTTTAAAAAGAAGTAGTGCATCTGTGTTTAGATTTTTATTATTCTTAACTCATCTATATGAGAATTTGGCTTATAAAATAATAGGCAAAATAAACATACTAAAAAAATAGTTTATAATGTAACTAATTGTTAGCTTATCTTAGGTCTGTAAGGCCTAGTTACGTTTCTCTGGAGCAATAATAGTCATTTCTTCTACAGCCAGTTGCTTTCCCCAAAAAACAGAGGTTAAATGTAAAGGTTCCAGGATGTGTTAGGCTCAGAGTGTGGGCAGGTGAATGTGGAGATGGGACAGAAAATAAATCCCAGAAGAGCAAAAAGATATGCAGAAGCCTGGCATCAACCACGTTTCTGGCAAGAAAACAAGTGTATTGACACAATGGGACACGGCCATCAGGGACAATGGAGACAAATTTGAATTTTCAGAACTAGGGAAGTCAAGAACAAACTACTGGAATACAAAACAATAAGCAGAGCTCAATTCATGCCCATAAAACTCAATTAAGACAAGAGGAGTCACATGGGAGAAACAGCTTTGGGAACAGTGTCAGGTACAAAACAAGCACTAGGTCAGGGAATATATGTCCCGGTACCAAAAACCAAGGCAGACCCAGGCACTAACTAGGTAAGCAGCCAAGGCAGCATCAGTGACAAGCGAACCTCGAAAATAAAGCACTCCTAACTCAGGCCAAGAAGTCTTTTAAATACTTCCTACAGCTGAGTGTGGCCAATTTGGACCTCAAATGAATTACGTTGGGTGAATGGTAAACAGATTAACGAGACTGAGGGCAACGAGCAGAAGTGACTGTAGTATAAAATATGGGACTCATACGGAGGAGGCGGTGTTGCTTAGAGAAGTTACAACCCACGAGGTGGTTTCAAATGGCAGTTTCCCTAGTTTTTAGTCTATAAACCTGGAAAATTATTTTGCCTCCTCTAGTCTGAATTTCACCATGAACATGTTGTTAAAAGAGAGAATGTTTATTAATCATTCAGCATTTAGTAATCACCCAAATATTAATTATCATTCATCATAAGTACAGTAGAGTCAAATTTTAGTTCTGGAGTTTAAAATACCTATTGTTAATTTCAGTTTTTGGCTTCTGCATATAGTCTGTCAGGATTATGCTGAATCCTCTGTGATCCCCTAAATATCTATGTACAAGCACCTCAAGAACTGCACGGGGTTCATGCATGGTGCAACTTTGTTGTCACTTACCGAGAGCTATGTCTGTGTGCACACCTTATTGTGAAAATATAAAAGTTACAAACAGATTTATCGTCTTGTTCTAAAACCTATTCCATAAAATTACTCTAGTTCCTTTAGTGATAATTAGATATATCTCTGCTATGGCAACTCTTGCCTTATACTAGTCAAACAGAGATTTTCTTTCCTTACGTGGCTGAACACACTGTTTTGTTTTTACCAAACCGCAAAACGCGAAACCAACAGTCTAAGACAAACCCTGTGTGGTGTGGAACATTGCAAATAAAACGGCTGCCAGGCTGACTTTTTGTTTGATGTGGCTGATCTCCTTTTCTTCCAAATGACTTCACAATTGACTACCTCTTTTCAAAATGGATGAAAAGCACTGGTAACTTTCCCTGTTGACCTGAAATGTCCATAACTTTAAGCCATAATAATGAGAAAGAGAAAAAAAAAAGAGAGGCCCACTACAAGAAGCTAGACTCAAGAATAATATTAAACAGTCTTTTTATAATAATATAATATAAAAATTTCTGTTCTACTATTATTGATGTGAAGTGACAAGCCCACAAAAACAATCTGAAAACCCAAATAGTTACATGATATGGAGAAAAGCATGTTTTTCTTCTTAAGTCATAAGCTATTTAAATTTATGCCCAATAATTTTGGAACTCAAATGAATAATTTTATGCACTACTAATAGTACTACTTGTCTCAAGCCCCTTGAAAAAATCAAGTTGAAACAATGATTTTCACATTAAAAGTCCAATGTTTAATTTTAAATTCTATGCCACTACTATACACACATTTCTATATTATATGCCAAGACTCATGTCCCATTAAGTACCACTGACATACTGAATGTTTGTTTTATCTGCTTGCTTTTAAACCTAACACTAATAAGCACAACCATCACCACAACTGTGATTTGCATAGTTCTTAGTTAAATCCTAAATCTAGTAGGATATGTAGCAAGAGTTTTATGTGGACAGACAATGGTCTAATCAAACTTTGGATGTTACAATGATCAGGATTCTGATGGGGAAGAGGAACTAGCTAAGGCTTAACAGAAAGATGGAGGGCGCTGACTTTAACACCAAATTATTTGGCAATTGTTAAGAACAATCAAGGTTACAGTAGCAAACAATTGAGTTAAAGTTCATAGTTCCATCAGGACAATTACTGGAATAAAAGTCGAGAAAGCCATTTTTTTATAAAGGGTCAAAGAATGAAGTTCTTGAATATGAGTGAAGATAAAACAAAATTCAGTTCAAGGATAAATACAAAACATTTCTTAAGAAATGTTTTCTAATCCAACACAAGTCACTCCAGTACAGATGGCCCTAATCTTTATATGGTTTTAACATTAGTCAGAAGAGAGAACCTGGACAGTCCAGAAGCTAAAAAGATGATCGAGAAGGTGGTAAGGAAACAAAATAACACGTATTAGATATTTAGATTTTCCATCTTGGGGGGAGTGGGGTGGTGAAGGTGTTATTCCCTTTCTGTCATGAACAATTACAGAGGCTCTTCCTCTCTTCCTCCGGAGAGAGATAACTCTAAAAGAATGCCTGGTAAATATAAAATATTTGTGCTGAAAGAAGGGAGAAGCAGAATTAGAAAATGTTGAGAATTAAAATATTGTACTTTATATATTTACTGAAAACAAGAGTTCTGTATGATTCGGGCCTTACATTCCTATAAACATTACTTGTGTTTTATACTTTGCTGTCAGATTCAAGAGTCTCCACTCAGAGAGTCCGCTTTTATTTTCAAGGCAGTTCTCCTAATAACCGCAGTTTAGTCATGGTTCAAACACATCTTGTGCCCTAGGCAGATTCTGCAGTGGATTTCTGGCCATTTCCATCTTTGTTGATAATCACAAGAAGGCAGAGTGTTCACCAGACATCCCGCGGTTAAGGGGATCATGAAAGATCCCAGGAGGAAAAAATTTAGTTTATACGAAACAAAATATTAATCTTAGAGGACCATAATTTTTCATTTAAAGAATTAAGATAGTAGAACAAAAATGTTTTGTGTTGTTTTATCCTAAAAATGCTTTTTATTTATAGTTCCTAACTTTTGTTTAAAAAAAAAAACAGCTTTGGCATGAAAATCATCATACAAGAAAATACAGTTTAATAAAATGCCATATTTTATAAGTTGAACTGATGTAAATGTTCGAATTATCTGTTAAAACAAAGCTGCCGGGTTCTTTTTCATATAAAGCAAGCTGTTTTATTTCAAGTGTTACCATACCTTGCAGAACTTTTTTTTTTCCAAGAAACATGAGATGGAGAGACAAAGGAGAGAGAACCAAACTTCTTGAGTAATACAACTATAGTTGTCATGCATATGCTGTATCCTTCACACTGTGATTGACACTTATGTGTAGTTAGTCCTTTATTTTATACACTGAGGAGTCATTGTTAGTGGATTACAAAAAATAAAAGTAAAAGCACAGTCTGCTACCTTTGCTGTCATCAACATCTCCAAATTATGGTCTAGGGCCAAAGTTGAATTCATGGCCTCCAGATGTTAATCCTTAGGAATTTGGTGTCAGAAAAGATAATTCTTGACAGAAAACTATCTGGCAACAGATGACATATCAGAGAAGCCTACAGTTTCTAAATTCAGACAAACTGGATTCATATATGCACACCGTGCCCTTCCACAACTCTGTGACCCTGGTCACATTGCTTAGCTTATTTTAGTTTCCGTTTCCTCGTTTGTATATGGAGATAACTATGGTGTCTTCCCCTTAGGATTGTTATGAGGGTTTAATGAAATAATGCATGCAAAAGTTCTTAGCACAGTGTACGGTCCATAGAAAACACCTGGTAAATATTAACTACCATTATTAAATTAATCATCTTGAACCCTAACCTTAATTTTGCCTTTCTGACAAATATTTCCACCCAGTTGTTTCAAAGTTATTAGTATAGAAAAAAAAATAGCAGAGCAATTGCAAAACAAATTTGCCTATCAGAATTGGGATGCTTACAGCCGACATCCAGAGTTATCTTGCCCGTTGCTCTTCCAGCGTCATTGACAGCTACACATGTATAATCACCAGCATCTAGATCTTGAGTTTCTTGAATCTTCAAAAGTCCCAAGAGAGGATCAATAATGAGGAAAGTTGAAGGCCTCAGCTCAAGATCCCCTATGTCGAAACAAAGGCGAGAACATTAAACACGAAAGTATTTACAGTTTGCTATTGATTTGATTTCAAAATTTCTGAAGAAAACTGATTGTAAAAGTTTTAAATACAAGAGTCTGATACAGCGTAGACACTTAAACAGTGTTTATGCAATGAAAGAATGAAGTGTTTCTTGGCACTGAGCTAATTTATTAGTCTGAATAATTCTATGAGATAACCTATGGCCAAAAATCGGGCCCTACGTGAATTACATACAAACATTTCTATGTACCTAAATAAGAATGAACTCTTTGAAGCCACGTTGGGGCACTGGGAAAGGGCGGCAGCTGTCACTGTGCTGTATTAGGAAAGATAAAAGTTGGTAAGAAATTTCTAGTACTTTTGTTGTAGGATGAATTTCAATTACCCAAGAAGTGCTCAGGAGACTATGAGTGTCCTTCGTTTGGTTAATGACCAGGTTTGGGGGTTGCTGAATGCTGTCAGTGTTTGGCTTGTGGGAGGTACAAGCTGCCTCAGAGGATTCTGAGGATGGTTGGTGGAGAAGGAACCACAGCTAGCTGGAGAGGGTAGAGAGTGCTTGTCGGTAAAGAGAAAGAATGGATGAGAAACTCTGACAATGGCCTCCCAGGACGCCTCTATGAGATCTGTATTATTCATCAAAGTTCTTTAAGTTGGAGTTATGAGTTTTTTTGGAAGAAGAATGTAGGAGATAAATATGTGAGAGATGGAACCGTATTGAGTTTGACCTCAGTGTCAGGGTAGGATGACCCAAGAAAGCTTAGTTATGTCTGAGTTACCTGGATATGCTGTGTGTCCCCAGAGCACAAGACCCCAAGAACGATTTCTACTAGAGGGCAGGCAATGTCTCAACAGATCTGTAAGTTAGGTTAACTTCTCCTTACACTTCTCCTCTTCCAGGCTGTCTCCTCTCCTAAGAATGTAATTAACCAGGATGACTAGTATCGTAAAAAATACCTCACACTGGACTAATGTCGCTATCTTTTTTTTATTTGTTTATGTAAAGAGTTATATCGACATCTTTGTGGAGGTCCTGAAATTTCCTGGAGGTTTTAAGACCATCGCTCTTAGGGTTTAATAGCATGCCCAGATGTCAAGTCTGAAAAGGCACTCTCCAAAAGGTCACATACCAGCCTAGCCATGTGCTCTGGGCCTGAGAACCAAAGAAGTAACTAACTCCCTTAGCATCTAACAAGCAAAGAAATCTCCAGAGCTAGTAATTGTAATTCTCTAGGACATTACAAAAAACACCAACAGACTCAGGGCAACAAACAGACAATTCTCTTTTTGTTTTTATAATTTGGGGAGGAGAAGAGGTCCAAGGAGCCATAAATTAAAAAACACACACAAAAATAATAGCAACCGCCAAGCCAAAAATAAAGTATTTTTCGGCATTCCAATATTTAAAACCCCAATCATCCTTTTAAGCTGGCTACTACATACCACACGAGAAAGAGGAGCAACTAGAGGCATGTCTACACGCCTCTGGGAAATTTTCATAAATAAAAGCAGATGATGTTGACATAAACTTTCCTCCCACTAAGGGAGGATGCGATGTGACCTAGCTGTGCATCAAGAATTAAAATATTTGGACTGCATTTAGATTTTTGGAATTTATTTCTCCCTTATTTCTTCTGTGTATGTCAGAGAACATAATAGGATGAAATAAAGACCTTTTTGCTAGCAGCTTTTTACAAATGAAAAATGTCTAAAAGGATAGCAGTAATAAAACAAAACATGAACTGGAAAACATGGGCTTAATCAAGTTTGCATTTTGATCACATTTTAATAATCTCTCAATTTCTACGAAAAAATTAGTCATCAAATTATTGAGAAGCCATAAAGAGAAATATAAATCCTCAAAATGAACATTGCATAGGGTTTAGTTTTAATATAAGGTTAGAAGAATGGTGTGCATAGTAAAATATATAAACTTTCTATTCTAGGATTTAATAATCATTATCATTGAAGAGGATTCTCTTTCTGCTGTAATTTAAATTCAGTTCTGGCCTCTGTGGATGTAAACACTAACAGAGATCATTACTCCTGGCATAAGATCTTTCCAAATATTTGATGGTAGTTAAATGGTTCTCAAAAATGTTCGTCTCAAGAACCTTTTACATTCTTAAAAATTATTGAGGACTTTAAAATGTTCTTGTTAAGTGGATTAAATTCATTTGTATTTATCATTGTAGCAATGAAACTGAAAAATTTGAAAATGTATGAATTTACTTTATAATAACAAACTCATGATATTTTAACATAATAAACACATTTTGTGAAAAAAAATTATAATTCCCCAAACAAGAGAAATTCAGTAAGAAGAGTGGCATTGTTTCACATTTTTGCAATTCTCTAGAATAATGTCTCCCTTAATAAAAGACAGCTGAGTGTTCCAATTTGCTTCTGCATTCACTTTATTGAATATCACGTGTCACGGAGCCTCCCCAAACTACATTATATACTTATGAGACAGTGAGTGTAAAGAAGACAAAAATATCTGAGTATTAATAGAAAAATAACTTTGATCTTGTGGATTCCTGAAAAGAACTGTGGGGAACTCCCAAGGATTCCTAACTAAAGACACTTTCAGAACCACTGATCAATCCAATTTCTTTAATATTTAACCAGAAATAACCTTTATGTAACATTTTAATAGTGTTTCTGATTCTTCTTTGAATCTGCTTTATGTCACTCATTTTTAAAAAATGAAAAAT
>KE753388.1:84018-96982 GCA_000465285.1 Eidolon helvum
TAATTTATCAAAGAATGATTGCTGCTGGGGGCTGGAGAGCAGGAGAAATGAGGAGTTACTGTTGAGCAGGTATGAAGTGTCAATTATATAAGATGAGTAAGTGCTAGAGATCTGCTGTGTAACGTATACCTGTAGACAACCCTACCATATGTATGCTTAAAAACTTGTTAAAAGGGGAGATCTCATATAAAGTGTTCTTGACAATAACTAACTAAACTAACTCACTAACTCACTAAGTAAGTAAGTAAGTAAATAAATAAATAAATAAATAAAAATAATCACCTACTTAATCATAATTGCCTGTGGGACAAATGGTATGAAGAAAAAGTTCTTCTTATGGTCAGGCTAAGAACACTTCTTCACCCCTGTGATTTCCACAAAGTAGAATTTTCCAAACCTTCCTGGTGTCTCATCCCCTGCAGAAGTGGGACAGGAAGGCCAGTTGCTTCCTCCAATTTTCTTTTTGGAGCCAGTCTGCAGGTGGAAGGGTCTGTCCTCTAGCTTTTCACTTGATGGTCCAGGCTCTTACACCATCAGCCTGCTGTGACTGGGAGATTAAGTTGCCCTGATCTTGGGGTTCAGGGCCGCTTTGGAGACTGCTGATGAACAGTGGAGCATGACCTCCGATATGGTCTGTCAGTATTTAATACCCACGTTGTAGCTCTGCTGGTTCATAACTCAGACAGAAAAATGGGATATTATTTACTAGGCCCCTTGAACTCTAATGTCCATGGTTGAGAGAGCAAAATAATGGGTAGTCAACTCTAGACTCTTCTGTGTGGTGGCTGCATGACTCCTTAACTCCTCCTTTAGCTTCCAAGCTATTTGTGGGACCAAGGCTGACACGGAGACTAAGATATTCAGAAAAGAAGCCTCGATTTTAGAGAATAAGAGACTTTCTGTGCAACTGCTATATACAGGCAGAAAAATCAGCAGGTTCCACTACTTTTAAAAATCTTTATTTTGAACATATTGACTGACATATAAAGAAAAAAATTCTGTCTCTATAACACATTTTTTTCCTGGATTTATTTAATAATGGTGTGAGCTTGCAATTGATATCTATTTTTTTTAATTTAAATATTTAAGTATTTTAAGTAAGTAAAATGAGTTTGCATACTGAAATAAACCTAATTAAGAAGAAATGCTTTCTTATCAGAGAAAACATGAAGACTAAAAATCATTTAACATGGAAAACCATGAAAATGGCATTATCTCCTAGTTTCCCTCCCTGTTTTTGATCTGTTATTTAAAAGTGTTTGTTTTCTACATAAAGCCTTTCTTTTTCGCCTCATGTTCCCCAAGCATTTGAACCCGAGGTGAATTCATAATTTTGTGATTATGACATCAACCCGTTGCCATGGAAATGTCTGTGATTTAACAAACAGAATCATAACAATAGTGCTTTGTACTATTTAGCATTTTTCATCTGAAGATTAAAAAGTATTTTGCAAACAGTATCTCAATAATCCTAGCAACCTTCCTGTTAGTAGGTTTGTGGGAATTTTTCTTTCTCATGGATTAAAACTGAGACAGAAACAGAAGCAGGATGTTTTACACAGATATGTGCTGTCAGCATCTGAGCCAAGACCAGGACTGAGTGTGTTTTCCCTAAGGACAAACAGCACATTTCGGTTATTTTATTACAGAATCACAGAGGTGCAATCTTTATGTTACAAATTCAGGTGGGTAGAATTTCTATGCCTGATATATGCATCTACCAAGCATTAGGAAGTTGTCCATGAAATACATTTGTCTTTCAATTAAAAATATCATTCAAATTTAAGCTTCAACATGTGTCTTTATTTGAGTACTTGATAGAAAGTGTCCTTGAGAATCAAGAAAACTTTCCAATAGTGAGAGTCATTATCTTTAAGAAAAGCGAAGTAAAATCAGTGAACCTATTTTAAATGTTAACTGAGTATTCTTGGACCATTCTCTACAGGAAACAATCCTAAACCAACAAAGAGAACGTTCAGCTGGATTAGGGAAGGCGAACTTTTCCTGCTTTGATTTTCACGGTCCTATAATCAGTACCAGATGTCAAATCCTGAAATGCAGAGTTCAGAATTTTAAACTATTGTCTCTAGTGGGATCGTAAACACATTTTACGGGGCTGCTAAGTCACACACCAAAACAAACTTTTAACAAATCATTTTTTTATACGGAGAAAACAAAACTAAGTCCAGACACGAACATACTTAAGAAATGTACCTTTGAACCATTTAACTTGAGGTGGAGGAACGCCAGAGGTCTTACATCCCATGACTGTCGTATCGCCGAGGGCCACCAAGAGCTCACTCTGAACTACAATCAACTTTGGGGCTTCTGGAAACAACAAGCACACAAATAGGTAATATTTAGCACAATGCCACACGTACCTGGTTTACGTTTACTAAATGAACCAATAAAAAAAAATCTACCATTATTTATGTACTTGTGGCTATTTCAGTGTTTATGAACAGACAGAAACTCTCCTAATGCATATGCACATAGATGTTTGTGATGCAAAGATCATTTGTTAAGGTCAGAAAAGGGTATGAGACAAAAATAATTCTGATAAAATGAGAGTCCAAAATATTTAGGAAATTAATTGAATGGTCTTTATGAAAAAAGGGGTATATAAAAAAAGAAAAACCTTGGAAAGCTGAACATGTAGAAATAATACTAAAGGAGAAGAAAGAAGGATAATATTAATAAAAACATCAAAAGAGCTGTGAGGATAAGACTCACTTGGCTACAATAGGACATGAGGATAATACAAGCACAGGTGAATTTATTATAACATTTTTAATGTGATTTTGAAGATATTCTTGTCTAACTACAAAGAGATAGTTGCAGCCTAAGGCTTAAGTCTGCATCTATCAAAAGCAGAATCTCCCAGGTCTGAATCTCTTTTTCCCTTTGATGCTAACTATAGACATTCTCAAAGTTTCTTTCCTTAGCTCTGTCTGCTTCACCCCCTTGCCTAATATTTACTTTACTCACACATTTTTCTCTTAACTGGACATCTTAGGACATCCTAACTTCAATGAAGATAGTTTGAAACAAGGTCAAGACTTAACTTTTCAAAGATTGTTTTACTCCTCTACTAGAAAACCTTTAGCGATTCCATTTTGTAATTCCCTAATTTGGCTTTCAAAAATCATAACCGGTCATAGCTTTCTTTTCAACCTTATCCTCCATTATACTTCCTCACTATCACATGGTAACCTAAAACACTCCCTACTCTCCCCTGCCTTTGCCACAGCTGTTTCCTCTGCCTGAAATGCCCTTTGCCACAGCTCTTGAAATCCCACTCATTCTATGGATGAGCTTAAACCCTGCCTCACTTGAGAAGTCTTTGCAAATTTCCCAGTCAGAATTAATCTTCCTCTCTATGAACCTTCCATTACAGGACTCATCCGTCTGCCTTATAATTTTTTATGTATATCCACCCACTCCCATTATGCGAGCTCCTGAAAGGTAAGGACTTGATAACATACATTTTAAAATTTTCTACTCCACAATCTCTAGCACAGTATTTTACATACTCTGGATGATAAATCAGTTAAATAAATAAGTCCAATATTTTCGCTTCTTTGAGAATGAACCAAAATTCATTTCTGCAATGCAGAATCTGTTCTCCCGCTTTCTGCATTTCCATTTGCCTGTTCCCTCTCCACCTGGGTGTTCTGTAAATGCTTTTAGTCATTATCTCTAAATCTGAGCCCTCTTCTCTTTTCAATTTGCCATGTGTTTTCCTCGTTCTGTAAAAGAGATCATGTCTTCCCAGGTTCTCAGGTTCAATATTTATGACTTTTGTTACCTCCCCTATCTATACATACAAACTATAACTCTGAATCTTTACTGTGGCTCTTTTACACCCCTTCTTCATCACTGCCAGTTTCACCACCTTATGATGACTGGCATATCAGACTGAATGAAAGGTGGGCTGCTAGCCATTAATTATTCACAATTTACAAACTAAGATTGAGCATGTAATGTCAAATTGTCCTTTATTTGTTTAAGAAAGATCAAATTAAAGGAAATATTCTATTCTATTCTATATTCTATATTATTAGAATATATAAAATTATACATTAGAACATATTAGATTACACAATTATATATTTAGTATATATGATATTCTATTACATTATGGAATATTATAGAGTAATTGTCATAAAGTACATCTTCAATAAATGTTTGAGTCTGGAGGAAAAACTGAAGATGAAAAGTGAAAATACTATCTAGACAAGATAAATGACAGAATGTTATAGACAGCTTTGACTATAAGTGGAAAATACAAAATGGACGTTGAAGCAAATTAGAAAATATACTGAATTTAGTTATTAGTAAATGAAATATTGCAGAGAACAGATGAATCATGGGCAGGACAGGACTGTGGAACTCTCATATTCTGAAAGCTTCCTTGATTTCTCTCAGCTAATGAAGCTATTCACTTCCTGAACTGTTAATTTAAATTAATTACAATATTTGCTTTCATCAGTGTATGAAATGAAAAACAAATTCCTAATGTTAATTTTCAGAAAAGTGTTTTTACATTGCCTAATATGACATTCATCCTGTCTTAACTGCCTTTCAAACTGATTATACTTGCCAATATATGTGAGGGTAGAAGTCTGCTTATCTGTTCCAGCCGAATTACTTGCCAGGCAACCATAGATCCCTGCATCTTTGGGAACTGCATTTTTGATAAATAAGGTACCTTCTGAGGTCATCCTATACCTATGGACAAAAAGAAAATAAAATTGAAAAATACCCTAATAATAGTATCAAGGCACTATAGAACCTTCCTTCCAAATATCTTCAAATGTTTGAGAGATATATTTGGTTCTGATGGCAGAAATGATTTAACATCATTTTCTAATACTGTTGTTGTTATTGTTGTTGTTGTTGTTATTATTATAGATCCCATGTATCCAGTGTTTGCTATGTGCTCCAAGAGCTTTATGTTTATTAACATTTTAAATCTTCAAAACAACTCAATAATTTCAATATTATTATCATCTTTGTTTCACAGGTGAGCAAAGAGGTTCTATAACTTGCCCAAAGTTGGACTTAATAAATGAAAGAAACAGAATTTGTACCCGGGCAATTTTGCTCTGGGTGAACTGCTATGCTACACGGTTCTGCAAAATGAAAACCTGAGAGATACAAGGACTCATGTCACAAAGGATTCAGTGATAAGTCCTGGAATAGAATCTGACTCATACCTAAGCCCTCCTCCTCATGCCAGACCCAGAGTAATGGAAGCCCAATAGCTGGAAACTTCATTGTTTATGTTCCACATGTTCATTACACTCTTTGAGCATGAAAGGATTCAGTTACTTTGAAAAGCATCCAGTAGAACAGAATGCATCTCAATGCACTATGGCAAAAATCAACAGGGGTTACACAGAGTGTCTGCACACACTTCCATTAGAGCTACTCTCCTGTCCTTTGCCTACCCCTCTCTTGCCTGCTAAATCCCAGGACCTGTCTTTACCCCACAGAAAGTTTATTATCCTCATTTCAAATATTCAAGGTAAATCAAGTGTCATGGTGTTATGTTTGCAATGCAAAGTATTGGAAAGCACTTAGTCCTAGCTATTGAATTTAAGACTTAAGAACCTCATACTCTATAAATTCATCATTTGTTATTTTATTGACATTTCCCGGCCAATTTAGAAAATTTAAAGCTGCAGATTTTGGTCAAACCTCCCTTAACCTTAGGGATTTGGTCAAATTAGTTTCGTCCAGAAATTTCATCTATTGTTCTCACTCAATAAAAACAAAGAACAAGATACAAATCCAGTACCTGTGTGACCCCATGATAAACATATCATTAACGGTCCAGGAGATCTTTGGTTTGGGGTAACCTTCTGCAGAACACATGATGGAGACCTCAGACCCTCCCGTGAAAGACTGATTCTTGGGCATCACAGTGACCTTGGGCGGTTCTGAAAATACAAAGAAACATATACAGTGAAATGACAACTTACTGTGATGTTACGAACTTCCTGTTAGTGGATTGTAGGCTACTCATGATCACACTTGTTTTTTCTTTTTTTCTTTTTGTACTTTTCAGAGTTCGTTTATAAAAAGAGCTGAATGATTAGCAGTACCAATTCAGCAGACCTGCTCCCCAAGGCTGACAGGAGCAGCAGACCCTGTTTTTTGGCTTCCTATGGCCCAGGTTGCACGGGGTCCTGGCCCTCTCCCACCTCAGAGCCCTTCTTTTCCCTGAGAGCCTGATGCAGGTTGTGGCTAAGACCTGCTTCTGGACCCCACAGGCCCAGGGCAGGAAGGTGGAAGGCTTTACCTCTGGCCATTTACTCAGAGGCCTTGCAGTTCAGCCCAGCCCTGTCGGGCCATCTGGAGCCCCAGACCTGCTCTTCCTCCTGTATCTTGGAGGCCTGAGGATGGCGAGGCCTTTCCCTCAGAGCTAGGGGAGGGTCCAGCTGACTTTTCCTTGAGGAGACATCAGGGGCCTGGATCCAAGGCTAGTGACAAGGAGTGGCCTAAATGAAAGCTAAGGAAGCTGCAAGAGCGAGTCACAGTAACACCGGACAGCTAGAGGGTGGGTGGTCCCTCTGTCCATTCTCTAGCTAGGTCCTGCTCCACTTCCTGGCCTTGGCCACTGGGGAGGCTGGGCACCAGGCCCTGCAGTGGCTCTATTCTCTTGGGGGAGAAGGTGGTCCTCATGGCAGGTGTCCATAGGGAGGCCACTGGTGGGAATCGCATCCAGAACCTCTACTTTGACTCTTCCTGAGGTGAAGAGCTTTTGTCTTCAGTTATAGAAGGAGAGGCAGAGTACACCACAGGTGCGAGGGGCACCTGGGCCTAGAGAGCCAGGTAGAAGACACCTTTCTTGAAAGGTAACAGGTCTCCACTGTCTTTCCACATGCCCCAGGGTAGATACACATTTTGAGGTTCTCCCTAACCATGCTCTTGCCCACATCGGCCATCGTGGTCACTGTGGTCTTGGAGCCCTGCCAGTTGATGAGGAAGATGCCCCCGAGGTACATGATCAGGCTCACGGGCCCCATGAGTTGCAGCTCCCACCTCGCTGTCTGCACGCAGCGCTTGGGAAGGGCCTCCATGAGGCCCACCGCATCCAGGATACTCTGGTTGTTAGAAATGACGACACAGGGGTGGTCCACCTCCAGCCTCTGGAGACCCCTTATTGCAGAGTGAAAGCCTAAATGTACTCGAAGGACCAGATGGACCGACTGATGATGCTCATGTTCTCCACTGTCCAGACGTGGTGCTGCAGCAGGCAGATGACCACAAATGTGGCAGAAACCATGACAGAGCTCTTTGGGTGACCCCACATCAGGGATCTGGCCCCATCAATGCAGGAGAGAAACCAAAAGTAATGAAAGCAGGAGAAGTAAATTCCCTTTTCGAGAGTAAAATAAATTTGATCCTGATGTCATGTTTCTGTGTCTCCAGCGGTTACCCTGTGGCTCCTTGCTACTTTATACCCACCAGCTGACCACTGGCTTCTGTCTGCTGATCTGGAACTTTAACATAAATGTGTTTTCAGGCAAAGTCCCTAGGGAAGGTGTTTTTGCCTCTTTCTATATAGAGAACACAGGTTTGGAGTCACAACTTGTCCTTATTGCTGCCTGTTTTGTTTGAACTGCCCTTTCTCTTTTTATTTATTGGATTATAAATATGTTGAGGTAGAGACCTTGTCTCTCACATTATTCCATATTCTATTATGTTCTATGATATTTAACATCCCTTGAATGTTATGTAGTGACTTGTAAATAACAGACACCTAAAACTGTTGATGGAATATGGGGCCGTTCCTAAACTGTAACTTGCCTCTGAGAGCTTTGTGCCTCCAGCCTCTCAATATTCTGCTATATTGATCATTTGCCTCATGCCCATGGATTCAAAGGACCTCAACGTAACAGAAAATATCAATTATTCAAAGTTCCAATTGCATTCCACTTTTAAGGCAGAAAAAACTTTGAAAATGAAAAATTTAGTCAGATATTTATTGTCCAAAAGGATAAACAAATCCTCTGGGGTAACCGAGATATTGATATATCTGGTTTAATTAATTCCACGCTTACATTTATATTACTACCAGGAAAGACCTCATCTTCAATGAAGAGACCATCAAAAATATTAAATAATTTTCTTAGTGTAAATATCTTCTATTCAATAAGATAAATAAAAATAAGTTCATTTTGACAGTGTTTGAAATAGATGTCAAAATAAATAAATTAATTCAATAACATGTGTGGTTTTTTGCACAATTATTATGTTCCAAGCTCTGTGCTAACTTATAGGGATACCCTCATAAGCCAAACAGATATGGATGGTGTCAGCTTTCCATTTAATTGGGTTTTTACTATAAAGGAATTTGAGAAATTTGGTTAGTTATATCTGGATATATTTATGACATATCTTTACTATAACTTAGTCTGAAAATTGTGGCTTAGTTTCACTAAGAAAAAATTAGCTAGTGGATTCCTCATAAATTTTGAAAGACATACAAGTGATACTGCTAGACTGGAAAGCTATCCAACTAAACAAGCATTATTGCCTAATTGCTAGCAGTTTATAATCGTCCCCCTTTTTCTCCTGTTTACATGTGTTTTTCAAATTATGATTGTCTCTGAAGTTAATGTTGGAAGGGTTTTTCCGGCCTGTGGACTTGGTGGATAGTCTCATTATTCCATGGATTCTTCTTGCGGAACATAAGGCTAGAGAAATGTGTGAGGTCAAGGGCAGACTGGCCCCATGGCCAGTAAGTCCAAATTGTGATTCCATCTGGAGTCTATCAATTCTGAAATGCTGGAGGACTACACATGCTGTGGGGGAGTTGCAGACAATCTTCAGAAGATGAAGGAGAAAAAACGAACACTTCTTTTTCTTTGGAAGTTATTGAATACCCACACTCAGTCCCACCTTTCTAAAATAAAATGTTTCTCATGTCTGGTTCATTTTGACATGGTACTGCTGCAAAGATTCGGCAGCTCTCGAGATTTCTATCTAAACATGGTACCTTCCAATGAAGTCTGCCAGAATTAACCTGGCATTTCTCCCAGCAAGAATCCCACTGGTATGCTCTGTAGTTCAGATATCAAAGTAAAAATAAATGTCAGTTACCCAAACCAGGATGCACAGAGCTAAGAGGTCATTTTTCAAATAAAGCCTGGATACAGGGTGTTGCTCAAGGTCACGAAATAAGTCTGTGTGTAAAATACAGATGGGATGACATCATCCTACGGAAGGTGAGAAATTTACCATTGCCCTGGAAAGAATATTCCTGCTGATGATAAGAAAATCAGAAAGGACACGAACAAACAAACATAGAGAAGCAAAATTGGATTTCCACCAAATAACAGTTGTTCAGAATAATTCAGCTTTCACTTGATTCATTTAAATAAGGATGTAATAGAACACTATAATTATTTTAATGCTTAAATGTTTTAATTCCTAGAAAAAAGCTCCTCTCGTTTTAATGAATTAGTTTCAATAGAGCAAGAATGAGGAATTAAAGAATTATAGTCCAAGGCCATCGAACTCCAGAGTCCAATTCTTGGCTCTGAGAAGAAGTAATCCATTCTTAACTGGTTTTCAGTCTCTTTTCATCACCATAGTCATCACTACTAATACCATTATTATCACCACCACCACCACCAATTATCAACACCATCATCATAAATGACTTGCTTTTCATTAGCTAAAACGACCGCACACTACGAGGTCTTAAGGCATTAATTCATTCTTTATATTTTAACCATAACAAAAGCAAAATACATTAAGTTTTTACAATTTCTCATCATCGATTTTAAAAAGTTAAACAAAGATTATGATACTAAGAATAAAAAGTAAATACTACTTTTTAAGACTTAGGTGTCTTAACACATAATAAAATGGTAAGGTTGGAAAAATAGATTGTAACTGCCCATGAAAATGGCCATTGCTCTGCCTACGAAGACTAGGGAAGATAAAAGTCTTGCCTAACTTTCAGAAATCTCCAATATCACATTCACACGCTGGAGGTATATTTTCTGTTGGTAGTCAGTGGGGTCTGATTTATCAGCGTTATGGCTCCAGCAGAAAATTCTCAAAGAAAAGAACTAAGGACTGTCTCTTTAAGGTGACTTACTTGTCATCTACAAATTTGCAAGATAATGGCCATGCTTTGAATTATTTAAGCAACAAATTTAAAATATTTTTCATCGCTGGTATATTTAGAGTACTTGAACACATTTCTTTTTCATTCTTGCACACAGCAAACATTTATTACCTATTAAGTTTCACACTTTTTTAACTTCAAAGATCTCATAGAATACTGTATACAAAAGCATATTATGTACCATTAGGGACTAAATATCTTTCTAGTGGTCAGTTCACTGATATAGGAGGGTGGGCAAAAGTTATTGTGTGCCCATTATCCGCTAGGTATCCATCTCTAGCCCCATCATTTATTTTCTACAACAACCCTATGAAGTTTTACTGCTATTTTACAGATAAAGAACTATGGCCCAAAATGGTTAAATAATCCATGAATCTGGACCAAACCTTAATGGGGACAATAACAGCACCTAACTCACAGGGTTCTTGTATTAGCTAAATTAATAAACACGAAACGCTTAGAACAATTCCTGGAACATAGTAGGCACTATGTAATTTTTCCTTTACTAATATTCAATTATATGGCAAAGTATGACAAAAAATAAAATAAGTACTACAGTATTTAAAACATACATTTACATATATATTATCTAGATATTCAGAAATGAAACTTGGTCATAGCTCTCATACCTGCATGTTCTATTTAGATTATACATCCTGCTAATAAATAATACCTTATTTGATTCTTCTGAAGCTTGAGACGTTTCTAGATACTCAAAATTTATTAGAAATTTCAATATAAATAGATAAATTTAGTTTTCCCATATTTTGCTAATGGGGAAAAAAACATGCTAATACCTAGTCACCTGGCACATGTTAAAGAAGAATTATGATGATATAATGAGTATATAGTAATGATAATATCAATTTCATACTTAGTGAAGTAATTCTGGTCATTAGGAACTAACTTCATCAATCACCTTGAAAAATGTTTCCTCTTTCATTGCAATATTCTCTCTGGTGACATGAACTAATTAGTCACACACGCCCACACTTTCCTGACACCACGGAAAACAAATTAATACTTCTAATGTTTATACAGACATAACATGAAGGAGAAAAGAGGCTGTGTCTGGCCCTTAGATTTCCACGTGGGGGCATGTGACTGTGGAAACGTCATCTATACACGGACTATGCTCAAACTTAACCAGGACACTTGTGTTCCTCTTCAGCTTTAAAAATCCTCCTCAAAATAACAACTAAAAAAATCAATAGGAATTTTTTTTGGTTTCCAGATAAACAGAAAAATAGTCTCTTTTAAATAAAACCTTAAACTTATACTGTATAAATACCACCCCATTTAATCTTCTACTCCTTTGGAAATTTAACAGCCACCGTGTCACCTTAAAAGTGATAAACTGCTTTGGACTATTTCATAAAAATTTGGAAAACTCACCCACATGACAGAATTTTTAAATTATGGAGAAATAATTTAAATAATATTTTAAAATGACTTCTCTATACATTTTTTATGAGGTAATTATCAGATTTTGTTATAAAATGTGGTGTTAAATGTAAGCAGTTATATGCTGGCATGTGCTGCAAGTGGAGGAGAAAATACATAATAAACTAAAGTTATTAAGGTGACTCAAATAAGCCACTGACGTTAACATGGAAACAGGAAAGATGACCCAAATCTTCCCTCTGCTCCGTGACTGTTACTTTGAGGTACATTCAGCAGTTAAGGAATATACATCTATTGAGCGAAATTGTGGCGTGTGTGTTTTTTCCCCTCTGTGCAAGGCACTACGATTAAAAAAAAAAAAAAAAAACCTTGGGGTTGTCAGTAAGTATTTCTCAGTATATATAATATAATTGGGGCAATAGAACCAGATGAAATTGACCACAATGAGAGGGCTTCACGGTATAGGTAGAATTTGGGTGGGGATTTAAAAGTCAAAACAGCTCTGAGAGCTCAGTCTTAGAACTAGAATGAGAGGAATGTATTTTGAAGGCAGTCAGGATGCCCTCTATGACTCCAGCAATGGGAAGTGGAGTTGAGGCAAATCACAGAGGATCAGAAAGTGACTAAGAAGGGGCCAGAGTCGAAGCAGTAGCAAACAGGAATCCACTAAAGGTGTAATGGACATGGAGCCTGGCAAAGAAAACATTCAGGGACCATCAACAACTTAGTTCGGGAGGCCACAGACAGGACAAGAGTAGTACTTATTCATCATTCTGAGAAATTTAAAACTAAGAAAATTCAAAACTCATAAACAGACACCAAAAATTATCTGGCTCCTATTATTCTGACCTATGAAGTTTAGCAGCATCAGTAATATTTTATAGCACAAAAGAATCAATCTGATAGTTTCTCTACTGCTAATTCATAATTAGAGGTAAAGCCTTAACAGCAAGTTCAAATATTCAGTTACCCATATTTAGGAGAAGTAAATAAAAGCAAAATATATATCAATATTTGAGTCATTTAAAGTAAATATTATTCATATATTGAAAAGAAACATATTTACTTTTTTCTTCATACATTGTTTTATGAGGATAAATACTGAAGATTAAATGTTAAAAGAATTAGGAGAAGTCAGTTTGGGGTGGACTGAGGAACATATATTTTATTCTAAGGTAATTAAATGACAAAGGGTTTGAGTGAATGGACATTTAAAGCAATATTTAGGGAAAATTCACCTAGTTGTACCATGGCTTAGAGTGGGGCAACAAAACTGGAAATAAGGAAGTCCTTAAAAAGAAGATTTTAATAGTGTAAGCATGCTGAGTGGAATGAGGGTGGAGCTGGTAGAAATAAGAAGGAAGAGAGTGATGTGAAAGACAGTGAAACACTGAACTAACCATGTGTAGG
>KE753388.1:111878-130029 GCA_000465285.1 Eidolon helvum
TCCCTGTTGTCCTTCCATTAATTAATATTGCTGGGAAACCAACTGGAGTGCTCAAGTGTTTGTTTTCTCAGAAGCTGAGGAATGTTGATACAATTCCAATGCTTTTCATAATTACTGGAGATGAAAAAAGTGAATACTTTATGATGCATGTCAACTTGCTAAATTGTTCCAGAGGACAAACTTTGTTTTTCTAAGAATAAGAGAATACAAATAATTTACTGCAAAAAGAACACGTTTGCATGCCTCCATTTTAAAGTTAGTTTGGACTCATTGATAACAAATGTAAATCTTAGACTTCTGAGCAATCCTATAAATATAAAGCTTCTTTTGTCTTAAATTGTCTCAAGAAAATGCAGATCAATACTAAAAGCATGTAGAGACATTGTTATAAACTCAGCAGTCACATTTAGGCCAGAATAAGCTTCCTATTAAACACACAGCAACACTAATCTACAAGACAGGTAGAAAATAATGCAGTCAAAACAGTTTGAAATAAATTCTAAATTTATACTGGGTTAAGTGGCTTAAATTTTGATCATTAATAATATATGATTTTTTTGTTTTGCTAAGAATTCTGGGAGATTAGAGAAAATAATTTTTTTCATGAAAAGATATTTTACTTTATAAGATGATCTGCACCTTGCCTCCCATTTTATTCATCAGAAACATATCATCTATGTGTAAAAGAATGAGCATGTCTCCTGCCTTTCTGAATACCAGTACTGTAGCCACTGAGGTTCTTGAAAGTGATCACTTTCATTACTATCTTCGGTGTTCACTTTCATTACTGTCTTCAATTTACATGTCAGAATCCATTCATAAGAGCTCTCTGTTCATTGTGAATATGAGGGAGGGAAATAGAAAGTTTAACCTTATTATTGTCAGAAGAGATCCATTCCTTTTCTTAATTTTATTTTCTCAAAGGAAAATGCTATATGACCATTTCAAAAAAATCATCATCAAGCCCCTATAATAATAATAATGTCATAAGAAGAGATGAAACACTGTCATTTGTGAGAAAACATGGATGGATCTCGAGATAATAATACTAAGCGAAATAAGCCAGACAGAAAAAGCTAAAAATCACATGATATCACTTATATGTGAGATATAAACCTAAAAGCAACAAATGAACAGGACAAACAAACAAGAGACTCATAGACATGGGCAACAGACTAGTGGTTACCAGAGGGTAGAGGGGAGCGGGGAAGGAGGAGGTAGACAGAATGAAATCTAACTACAGGAGGTGAACACACTGTGTAAATATATATATGCCTTACTGTTAAAGTGTACAGCTGAAACTTACTGGATTTAGTTAACCAATGTCACCATAAGTAATAATAACAACAACAACAACAACAAAACAATAATAGCTAATGTCTATTAAGTGTTTCTATGTGTCAAGCTCTCTTCTAAGTGCTCTACGTAGATTACCTCATTGAATCCTCACAGCTACAGTTACTATTATTATCCTTATTTTATAGTTAGGGAAACCAAGGCACTCACTCCTAAAGTAATTGGTCCAAGGAAGGTCACACAGCTAATAGGAAGTGATACCTCAATTCCGTAGCTGCTTTAACACTCGGGCAACTGCAAAGCACTGAGTGATAATTACCTGACACATCGAAAAACGTCTGTGCCCGTCCAGTCCCTGCACTGCTGACTGCGATGCACTCATAGGAGCCTTCGTCAGACAGAGTGACCTTCTCAATATCCCAGTTCACACTGGCTGATTCTCTGGGGTAAAGAAACAGGAACATTTTTAGTTTCTGTAAAAATAAGACCCAGTTGAAAGCATTGATTCCACTATTTATTTTGAAGCATCCATTCAAAACAATGATGTAAAGAAAATAAATAGATTAAGCTGCAGAATCCTTTATAGCTTAACACTGCACAATTTTTATATTCTATTTAGAAAGCTGAGCTTCTCTTTTCTGAGCAAAGACACAACAATCAGTTATAGAGATTATAAATTTCTTTAGGGAAATATTTTCTGGCTATATCCAAATATAAAATTAAGAGCTGTTAGAGAAACACTTCTTAAATCCTCTCTTCCTTCCTCTGTCATTTCTAGTTTTGGGTCATGTTCAGTAAGCTTCTTAGACAAAGCAATTCAACCAGTTTAAGGATAGAAAATAGACTTTTTGTTTCCGAAAAGATAAATTCTCTTTAATTTCTTTATATATAAGCTCCACATAAGGCTATATATCATTTCCAGTTCAATCTATGTATAAATGAGAAAAGAAAAAGAAAATTGTTTTATTGTCAACCTTATCATTTAGGTAAAAAAAAAAATCCCTTTGCTACATTGTGTATTCATCCATTTAATAAATACATGCTTTGTTTTCTAACACTGTTCAAATTATTTCTCATTATCTAGAAATATCTTAGTAATAGAGTAATAGATATTTAATTCTTACTTAAAAGATTCCAATAGTCTATGAAACAGGCATTATTTTGTTTTAAAATATGATTGAAATGTCATAAATATTTTCATAACTTTTTCTTATAATCTATAGCTATTTTATTACCTATTTAAATATTCAAGATGTAGATGAGATGAAAACCCATAACAGAGTCAAGACACTTTCCACTGAAGTCAGAAAGCCATGTAAGATATAATACCTCACAGTAATAACTCCAGATTTCTTGACATCCAAACAAAACATACCCATCACCAAATGACCACAAAGGACTAACTGGGCACTTAGTAAATATTTAGCACTAACCTAGGGTTTGTAAGAAAGTTAGGGCATGGTCCCTGTCACCAGAAAAGTCAGAAACTAAGCAAGATCATTGTTCCATATATTTTAGTAACTGAGACTATTCACTTCACTGAATGTCATTTCCTTTCAATTGTGTATGCACTATGTACCAGTGGTCCTTATTGTCACATTCAGAGGAAAACAAAATATGACTTAACACTGTGCTGTACTGATCACATAGGCTGTATCTTGAATGCTTAATAGCAATATGCTAAACCCAGGTTTATAACTGTCGTGGTCTAGGGGGTACTGGTAAGTTCCAGGAAGGTAGGAATTTGAAACACATACATCTTTTGTGTTCTTTGTAGTGCCTATTTCAGAGTCGAAAATATTTTAGGATTTATCGAAAACTTTACATGTGGAAATTTAGAACAGAAAGTGACAATTTTTTCTAGTTCTAAGTCTTTCATTTTAAAAAAGAGAAAGTTGAGCTCCAGAAAGAAAGACAATTTGTTCAAAGGCACACAACCAGTGTACAAATTGCTTGAGGAATATTCTTTACAGTTATCTTAGTTCTTCTCTTATTCATGAAATATTACATGAAAATAATTCTCTCTTTCAGGTAGCTTTCTCAGTTGATATTAAGACAATACAGCCACAATAAAAAGTTTGGAAGAGTTGACCCTTGCAATAGGGAGAATATGTCACATAAAAATGTGTTCTGCAGCGAATGCAAACTAACTCTCCTTTACAGCCCCCAGCAGTTCACAGAGCAAAGGTTCAGTCATACGTCTCAAGTTCTTAGGAAACGCAGGGCAGAGATGTGTGAGTGAATCAAGGATAGAGTATCAATCCATCATCACCCATGCTTAATTCTGTCTTTAGCCTCTCATATCCAAAAAGCTTTAATATATGTCAGCAAGGCATGTTATATCTCTGGATCATAGAGCTAGAAAAATGATAGAAAGAATTCTTGTGGCTTACCTCCCAGAAACCGCATGGAATTAATGAATTAATGTTTATAAAGAATCTCGTGTCTTTGAAAAATGTTACTATTTAAACATGAAGCAGAGTATTTGATTTCATCATCCAGTTATGCAGCTTCATCATTTGATAGCCTGGTCAGTTATGTTTAATTTATAGTTATTAAATATGCAGCTAAGTAAATCATCAAGATATACTATGTGAGAAAAAAGTAGCAGGAAATAATATAGTTCAGTCTTTAAATAATGGAAAAATTTCTCAAGTTCTAATGAACATTTCTGTCATACTTTTAACTTAAAATGACCTCCCCCCCATAAAGAGACTGTCTCAACTAAGTTAAATATTTAATATCTTATGGAAGTTGTTTATGTTAATATTTAATTAATAGCGTAGAGTTTTATAAATAATTCCTACAGTTTTCCCCAAAATGTAGTTTGTTTCACAGAAAGTTAAAAAAAAAATAAAAACATTTTCTAGAAATTATCCTCTAGTGGTCAAGGTCTACTTAATTATTATGATTAGTTTACTTAGCTTTATCTAAAAGCATTACCCTTCTTAACAAGGACAGTTGGTGCCCTATAGCCCACTCCCATTGTTATATGCAGTGGCCACCTGTCACCCCACTCCCAGCACACACCACTTCTCCCTGATCTCATGGTCTCATCTCCTACCTTTCTCCTCCTGGCTCACGTGGCTCTGGCCACACTAACGTCCTTCCTGTCTGTCTTTCCCACACGCCCTGTTCACTCCGGCCTTCGTGCCTTTGCCCTTGCTGTTCCTGGTATGTGCACACCTTTCTCTGGATTTCTGCATGGCCATTTCTCTCATCATGTTTAGGTCTTCACACAAATGTCCCTTATCTTGAATTTTAAAATTGCAACTTGGCCAAAATCATATGCACCCCACCTGCCAGCGTTACCTGTCTCAATTAATCTGCTCTACATTTTGCCATAATGTTGATCAGATTTATTTATCATAACACTTAAAATCAGCTTCAGACACACATTTGCCTGGAAGCTAACAAAACTCAAGCTGCAGGACCTCTTCCTTGTAAGGGCTCTTCCAAGGTCCGGTACCCAACTTTATATTCCTAATTTTGTATCCTTTGTCTTAACATTTGTATAAAATCCAGGTTCTATAAAATCAAATCAACTCTTAAATGTATTCTAACGTATTATATTAACATTATATGTATCATCTGTTTTCTGTCTTCGTCCATTAGAATATAAGCTCCGCAGGGCACAGACCTCTGTCTGTTTTGTTCACTGTTATATTCCAAGACTATGGAGCAAATAAATGAGAATTTCCAGTAAAAAAGTAGGTTATAATAAGTATTTTTTATAAATAAGTATTATTTGTATTTAGACGTTTAATGCTATAAATTACTACTAATGAAAACATTTACACACTTTAAATACTGGTCTATTCCAAGTGTAACTCCATTTCTGACGAAGCTCAGGGTAAACGGCAAAAGGCTCTCAACAGAACAGGGGATCTGGCCTGGCTGCAGGTAGTACCCTGGGGTCATCTTAGGCATTGTGACTTTAGGAGCATCTAGGGAAAAAAAAAAAAAAACAAACATTGTGACTTTAGGAGCATCTAGGAAGGTCACAACAATATTAGGTACTTCTTGTTTAACCATTCAAAAGCTTCATTTTTAAATCACTCCAGTAAATCCTCTGCATTCCAGTTCATCTAAATTACTAAAAATCACTTTAATCGTATCTTTGCTCAAAGCTTATTAATTTCAATATCTCTATGAATCTCTTACTAAGGTATTCATTGAATCTAAGACTCCATTGATTTAAACATGCGACATTATTTTTTTTTTACTACAAAACAGAAAAGTTACCAAATTAGTTACAATACACCGCCAATTATAGAACACATTTTGATTTCAAAAGTGTAAATGTACGTAAAGAATCCACATCTTTGAATTTACAGGGTGACTATTTTCCTAAAAAGAATGGAAAAACTGATTTTTAAGAATCCAATAGATTTTAAAGTATTCAATTTAAAGGTTCCAACAAATAAGTTTGAATACTGTATATGAGAAATAGTGAGGTTGGTTCTATTCTCACCATTCTACAACTGTTAAACAATAGCTGTGGAGTTATTCCTGAATTTCCCAAATCACAGCCTTATGTATAAATGATAAATTGCTGTTCCCCCATTCGACAGTACAATATTAGAAACAACCCTTCTATGTATTTGTCTATAGTTCTAGCTACAGTTCTAAAGTTTCAGAGTTTGGTCATCAGCCTCAAGAAAGAGCTCAAGTATAAACAAACTCAAATGCTACCTGATGGTTCCAAATAATCTCGAATCTGTGTCTCATCTCTATATAAAGCAAACATATAAGTAACTAGTTTACTAATTACCTAACTAACCAACTTACCAAATAAAGACAGAGTCATCATCAGTTGTGTACAATGAACTACTGACCACAAAGTAGAAGTTTTCTGACAATTGTACATAAACATTAGCCCATTTAGCCAATTTAGATAGCTTAATCCCACATTAAACACGTGTGCCAAGTTTTTTAGGGGAAGTGAGAGAACTTGTCAGTTCATGTTCTTACACTGATCAAAGTAATTAAAATTTTCAGATCTAAAATCAGTGAGACTTACATTAAACTTCAGATGTGCCATTTTATGGTTAAGAAAAGGTGTGTTACCTAAAGGCAAGGACTCATCAATCCAGTGACCCAGTCACAATGCGAGGACATTGTTTTTGACTTTATAGTCCATTCTTCACCTGTTGGAATCCTCTGAAGTTATCGATGCCCCAATATTAAATAAAATGATGTCTCACCTGGGACAATATTGGAGAAGGAAACGCTTGATACTCTCTGGAAGAGATAATCATCCTTATCATAGCCTGCTACTTTGAGAAAGAAAGCTTCACTTGGTGGTATAAAGTCAGAAATATTCCATATGCCATAAGGTTTTCGATCTGGGTAATATTTAACAGGAATAGTCTTGAGAGAACTGCCCGAGATATTCAGAAGTTCAAGACGATCTACTCTGGCTGGGACTGAAATTCCAGAAGTATTCAGCAGCACATAGGTAGGTATTCCTACAAGAGGAAGGCTTTGTTATTACTCACAAGTAATACACAGTTAAGGTCTGACATCAAGTAAGTTTTTGAATTACAGTAACAGATAACGAGTACCACAAGTATGAGTACCACAGAATACCCAACACACTGTGGCCCAGTCATAGAAACTTTTCTACATAAAAGACAATTTATTCATGACCAGAGAAACGTAAGCATTCTTAAGTGATTACTTTTGTGGTATTTTAACTACGTATATGTAGAAAATTTTGAATTGTGAATATTGTGTTATATGATGTCTGATTTCATGAATATTTTTAAAGATTCACTATCTGTATCCTTCCAGAAACTGCAGCAATAAACCTAAATGAACAAGAGCCTGAAAAAGAAATTTAAAGAGTCACAGTAAGATTGAGCTTTTTTGGTAGCTATAAAACTATAAATAATCATGCATGAATAAAACAAAAGGAAGAACAAGCTTAAAAAATCAGCAATAATTTCACCTTTGATCATGTAATAATACACGATGTCTTTAATTTTTAAGCCATATATGCACAAGCACAATCCACATTTTCACCTTGACTGTAAGGCAATTCATAGATGTTCATAAGAGAAAGTCTCAAGATCCAGGTCAGTAGTTTTCAAAATTTAATAAGTATAGGGATCAACTGGGGTGCTCTTTAAAATACATATTCCCAGACCCTACCTCCTTGGGTCCAATGCAAGAGATCTGGGGCATGGCCCAGGAATCTGAATATCACTAGTCTTGGGACTACACTATGAAAAACAGAGACTAGGCTAAGCGAGCAATCATGTTTAAAGATGCTATGCTTCCCAATTTTATCGAATACCACAGAATTAAAAAATCACAAACATTCTGAGAAATATTTTTACTTGGATATTATGCCAATTCAAGTGATAAGCACATACAAACCTTGCACTGGTCTGCTGACTGTTTTTTTGAAGTCCAAGGTGGGCTTCTGGGAAAAACCAGCTCGGAAATCAATAGTGCTGAGGCCGGTGATGCGAACAGAGTGTCTTCCACTGCTGGACGTCTGAAAAGCGTTTAACGACAAACCCCATCAGCAGCTGATCCAGAATGCCGGTCACACTAAACACCAATATGGGAACTACAGAGTGTTTAATTAAGATCGATGTCCAATAATCAAGGCTGTGTGTTCTGAGTGTTCTGAACTTGACTACGATCCTATATCTTAAATGCATGTTCTACAATACAAATCGCAGGGACCGTTCTAAATTACAGTTCAGCAATACACTGCATGCCCAAGGGTAAAAGATACAGGAGTTTAGTCACTCATGAAGGAACCTGATATGACTCTGTAAAAGCTCCTCAGGATATGGACCTTCAATTTGTTCATTGTGGTTCACATGGTAAATGTTCAGCAAATACTGAGGAAATGAATTAATAACTAAATCTTCTCCCCTATACAGTCCAGGTACGGTTATGAAAGATGGTTCCTTTCTCTCTGCCTCTGAGAAGATAGCCAGGACGAGCATGAGAGCAGAAATGATCCCGATTTCAGCCGACCAGCCTGCTCGCCTCAGCAGTGTCCGGCCAGGCCACGCAGTGCCTGAGACACAAAGGCACGTAAAACACAGTCCTCAACCTGCAAGAGCTCATGGCTAGTGAGGGGGGTGGATGGAGAAACAGAAATCTTTACTATGATGCAGTGACAGAAACACATAAAAGCAGCACAGACCAGCCCGTAATTCAACTCAAACCCCCTAAAGGGGATGATGGCTGCGCTAAACGTTGAATGACAACATGTGAGTACTAAAGTGACTCGTGTGCATAAATAATAAATAATTTGGATTAGGGCCATAGGATAAAATAATAGTACTGATCTTTATTGGTCCTGTTCTCTATGCCCAGACTCTTTAAGTAAGTTGGCTTATTTAATCCTCATTAACAATGCTATCAGCTAGATATCATTATCACCACGACACAGATAAGGCCTCCAAGATTCTGTCTCAAAATAACTACATGATAGCAAGATTTAAGGAGAAGAAGGAGATGGGAGTAAGAGAAAAGCATTCATATGAGAACACCAGGGCACCAAATATGTATCTCGACTTCAACAAATATTTAGGTATCACAGGAATGACCGAATGTAAGCTAAATTGCAGCATTCCCTAAATCACCGTGGCTGCTTCTTATTATGAGAGGAGGGAGGGTAAGGAGATATGTCCCTGTTGCTACTAAATTTATTCCTCATTGAGCAGAACCTTCAAGAACTCAAAGAAAAGACAAATGAAAGTGAGAAAAAAGAAACAACACATCTTCATTAAAACAGTGCCATTGTATTCTTAGCATAAATGACACTGCTAATTACTACGGCTCATTTTCATAAAGGTTACAAAGGATTACACATGTAAATGCAGGGGTCTCAAGAGTGCCACCTGTTCTATTATTTCTAAAGAAAAATATGTAACAAATTTTACATAATAGACACAAAAAAGGAAATTGAATCATGATCCAATTTTAAATTGGGGATTTCCTACAGTTATATATATATATAAAAAAAAACCTTGCTAAGTCTAATTTCTGCTTTAGATAATGTAGGGCTTTACTGAAGACGCTATTTCCTTCTAATTTCATGTGTGGACAAACAAAATGGTCCATATTATGATGAGTGGAGTTAAGATTCATTTGCTGACATCATATACCATTGTTAGTTGTCTTGCTGCTCAGAAAGTCCCTATGATAAAGGAGCTATTGAGGCTATGAGGGAAAATATGAAACAATCTGCCAAATAACAGCTATCAAGGGCTGTCTGCCAAGCATTCTGTGTACAAACCAACTGACAGAGCCCATGTGAAATGAGTGGTGCTTAATATGTAAGCGAGGAAATTATAAATTACAGAAGGGTTTGAAAATATGGTATCCTTTGTTGCTAAATAGTACATTAAAATAAAACTGAGTTAATGAAGACGGAGTCCCTTATGATTTCTATAAAATTATTGTAAAATAATTTTAATCCTTAAAATTACCATACTAAAAAAGTATGTGGAAATAAGAACATGGGTTGACTGTTCTTTGAAACATGAAGAGAAATAAATTAAAAATATTTTAATTTCATGTTTCTCTATTATACTAAAAACAGTAGGAATGTCTGCATGTAATTTAAAAGAGTTGAAAAGATAGTTCTAAGGGAGTCAGTTTTTATGCACAACTATATCCAATTCCAGTTTAATCAGGGTAATAGGAGAAAAGGATGTGACAAATAAACCAAAATTATGGTTTAAAATATAATTAAAAAAACATTAAACCAAATTAGTTAAAAATTACCTCTGATGTTCACACATGCATTTATCATTCTTTAATCATTCTCTTTAAAAAATTGCAATAACATCTGGACAATATTTTAGGAACACAAAACACCACATTAAATTTCTTCATGAGCAAGTGCCAATAGTTTATTTTAGTCTCTTAGCTGAGTTCCCCTTTTCAGATATTAGTGCAGTAGGAACAGAAAGGTTTTAGGTATAGTAAAACAAACTAGTAAATGAGAAAAGGTGAAAGAAGTTTTAACATATACAAAATGCATTTGTACAACAGTCTAAAACTTTTATGTCAATTATTACCTTTAATTTTCATGAAAGCCCCTGTGAGGTAGTACTATTATTTTCCTCATTTTACAGATCAGAGAGGTTGTCGTTTGCTCAATGTCATAGATACTGCAGGTGGCAGAGCCAGGAGGTGAACCCAATGAAACTGACTTCTATAACTACCCATGCTTTTCTTATGATCATCTCAATGGATTCAGATATATTTGTTTCAGTAAAAGTTGAAATATGCTGACATGCTCTACATAATAGAAAAGTAATATGAAATTCCTGAGACAATCATCGGAGAGAAGCAGAAATGAAAAGGAGACAAAGAGAGAATAGAAGGGCACAAGATACTTCAAGACATGTCCCCAAATCTACAGGAAAATCTACTAAACTCATAAAACGATAGCTGTTAGTGAATTTCCTTCCTGTGAGATTTTCAAAGGGGCTGAGCTTTGTACTGCATCAAAGTACAAAAGGTTAGAATCAGCACACAAATGATTAGAAGGCAGGGATACCATAAGAAAGGAAGCTCTCAGGAACTCCAGAAATGTCATGAGAAGGCTTTGGATTCTCACATATTATGGACATAGAGCAGTTGGAGGAGAACTAAATCACAAGCAGGTCTTGGCGGGGCAAAGAGAATTCAGCTAATTTTGTAACTGAGTCAAGCAGAGAAGTGCAGTGGCATAATTCTTCCCCCTCTCTTCCCTTCTAAGTGATTTTAGCTGTATCTTAGCTGTATTCTTCTATAAATGAAATGAAATTAGTAGGACCAAAATTCCTGATTTATTGGTTTTCTATTTGGTCTTTAGATCACGTAGATGTAACCTGCAGGCTATATTAAAATTAGAATTTGGCTCCAAAAGGCATCTCTCCACAACTGAATTTCTTGAAGTATTACTCCTGGACAGAGCGAGCCTAACCTTGTGGCTTTTGTACTTTTAAGAAAAAAGAATCTAGGGGCAGCATAATGACTCCAAGTTTAACAAGAAATTTTCTAGACACCAGACACTGGACAGGGTTTGTGTGGGAAATTCTGAGAGTAGTATTTCAAATAGCATATTTATTCATGAAATTCTTGAAAGTCTTTAATTAGCTATGCTACTACTCTGAGTCAGAATGTCATGTTGGTCAAGTTGTATAAGGGTCTGATTCAGGAATAAATAGGCAAAGATGAGGTTATACTAGGTACCTACTGCAACCTGAAGTTGTAAATAGGTAACTGTGATTCACAAAGCAGTAGGAGAAAAGAAGAAGCAGAGTGGACCAGAGACTAGGTTTCTGAATGGGGGTGAGTCTTTGAGGAATAAAGGATGAGGACAGGCTAAAGTCCCTTGGAACAAGCACCATGGAGAGCTCCAGGAAAGTTAGTTCTCTGATATCTTCGTCAATTCTGTTGTTACACATGAAACTACTGAATTTAAGGATAAACTACTGAATTTAAGGATAAAGGACTATTAAATACTTCTCTATATTGAAAGTTCCTTCAAACAATAACTATGTCATATTCATCACATACAAAATATTACTCAATAGGCACTTAGTAAGTGTAGACTCCCCTAGGACCAGCAAACGTCGTTTCATCAAGAATTTTTGAATTTTCCTGGAAGCATTATGCTAAGCATGCTCACACATTACCTTATAAAATCCTATGACACCCAAAGATAATTTTATAGCACCATAAAGAAACTGAGAAATAATTACTTGCCTAGGTTTAGAAAGCATGTTAAATTGCAATTATTCCAAGTTCCATACTTTTCCTATAGTACCTAAGTCTATATACAGCATTTTAGGATAACATAATCTCTCAGTTGATTTGTACCCTATGGCCTAAAAGACAATAATACCCTCCAAGTATTCATTTACCATTCTACATTTCTAAATACACTTTCATTTAGGAGTGGTCGGGTTAGTGGAGTGTTGCTAAACTGCTCTTTGAAAAAAGAAAGCCCTAATTTTTGGCATTTTCCCACTTCCGTGGTGTAAATACTACTACCATGGCTGATTTCAAGCTCCCAACATGACAACAATGAACACAAAGTTAGGAACATAAAGTGCATAATTGACTCTCCATGAGACGATATGAGCCAGCTTCCCCACGTCATTAGGCCAGGATAATAGCTCTGGCCAATGTGACGTAAAGGAGTGAAATGTGTCTGTCACTCACAGAGATGTCTGCACCATCTTCAAATTACACAAATTTCTCCTTTTTTTTAAAACTCAATGTACATTCTCTTTTCCCCCACTAAAGTAACTGAAGAGGCTGTATGTTCTAAACTGTGGTAGTGTCTCCATCAGCTTGGGTTCCTGAGTGACTATGTGCAGAACATCATATCAACCCCCACAGGACTTGTAACATAACTGAGGAATTAACTTTCTTATATTAAGCCCATGAGAATTCCTCCAGGTAGTAAATGAGAAGCCTGCCCTGTTACAAATTGAATTAAAATGTGATTGATAGAGCTGGCTTTCATTTCTCTCTTCTAAAGACTTTCAGTGTTTCATAAAATAATAAATGAGCCCAAATTAAAAAAAAAAACACTTCATGTGTAACTGCATTAATGGAAAGTATAGATACAGTTTATACACATTCAAGAAGAATAACTAATTTAATTAATTTTAGCATTTATGTGTCAGAAACCATTTAAGCACTTTACCAACATCAATTTAATCAACACAATATTAAATAGGTATTAATTTCCTCTATTTTTCTCAGATTAGGGAGATTAGGTAATTTCTTTAAGGTTAAAAAGATATTAAGTAGTGGATCTTGAATTGAAATAGATGCCCAACTCTTTTCAAAGTATTTGCTCTTAAATGACATAACTATTCTTTACAAATTAAAGAATATGATGGTTTCAATCAAATGCTTACTCAGAACGTACTATGGGTTAGGCATTGTGCTGGCTGCAATGATATAATAATGCCAGCTAGATAAATAAATTCTATTTAAATATATGTACATACACATGTACATTTATACATATGTAAGTATACAGATATCTTTTTTTCTAAAAAAAAAAAAAAAAAAAGGGAAACATTCCATTTGGTTGGCACTCTGATATTGGCAAAGTAACTGGGAATTTTCCAGGGGGAAAAGTCTATAAAGCGTTCCATTGACCCAAGACACTGAAATAATATTGCACTTAATCCATTTAAAAAACACACCTGGGGCAGTCTCCAAGCTTATTCAGAAGAGTCACCAGGTGAGAAATAATCGGAGGCCAGCATAATATTCTTCCTGTGTGGTCCTTTGTAGACTTGAGGCTTATTTAATTATGATTCCTAAACAAGTCTATGCCACTTGAGTATGGTTTCTAAAATGTCCTTATCCTTAGAAAATGCATTAGTAGGCTTTGGCAACCAACATAACTATCTAAAACCAAAATATTTCTGCTAGTCTCAGAACCTCAATATAATCATGTGGTTGGGTACCCTCCCTTCTCTCCTTGGGAGATTATCTAAGGACAGTTTATCCAAATTTACTTAATGGAAAGCTACCCCAGGGGATGTGTCAAATTACACGACCACATTGATAATCCTAGACTAATAGAAACAGTTTGTACCACCTAAACCTCATGGGTGCTGACAAGTATTTAATGTCTGCGGAAGTTTCTCTTAAAGAGCTGGAGACAAGATTTGGCCTGAGAGTTGAGAGGTTATGTTTAAATGTTCTCTACATAGACACAGCTCCCTGAATGGAAATTTTATATTGCTTCTCAGAAATAAGATCCAAGATTTTTAGCTCCCATGCAAATGGGAGCTCAGGGACATAAAAAACAATCTTCTCCTTTGTTTGTAAGAAAACAACATTTTTTTCAGTTACTGCTTTTTAACACACTTTTGCCTGCATCAGAGACAAACAAAATATCTGAGTCATTCATAGGAACTATACAGATAAGTTGACTCCTTGACTCAGTTTTGTAAAACTGTCCTAATAAGTTATAGAAAAGTAATTATCAGGGCTTCAAAGAGAAACCAAAGAAGGGAAAAAATACTGTCACTCTCAAAGCATTTTAAATCATGGAAAAATTAAAGTGTTTGTGCTGGTACATCAAATGTCAGCTAGTTAAATAAACTCTTTCATCTGCATCCTTGGATATCCTCAGAATGAACGTACTAACTTTTATTCATGAACATTTATATAGTTCTTTCTCAGGCATGGTGGCATATACTAGCACACTAGTGACAAAATCTTGGTCTACAGTAAAATAGGAAGAGAAAATCTATACAGAAATAAATAAGGGGAGAAATAATGCAAAAAGGAAGTGCAAAAAATTGCAGTAGAAAGGTAGAGAGAAAAGAGAGCATTTTAGATAGTCAGAAAATGTCTGATAAAAGTGTTGGCACTTGAGCTCTAGGGGACAGTTATAAGTCAGACTGCAAGGAAGGGAACTGTAGAAGGGACAGCTTAATGGAAAGCACAGGTCACGAGAGTGTGGAACAGGACAGAGGGTATATACGACACAGTACAGATTTATATTTGCTAGAGTGTGAAGGCAATTGACGGAAGAGAACTAGTAAGATCAGTTAGGGCTCAAATGAGTGGTCCTTGAATACCATGCTCAGGTCAGATAATAGACTGTTCTCCGTACTTGGGATAAAAACTGTTATGTGAAACATTCAAAAAGCCATTATTAATTCTCCTGACAGAGCAGACATTTTCCAGATAGCAGAATGCATGGGAGATAGCACCAAGGATGTACTATCTAATCGCAGACATTTCTCTTCTTGAGAAAACACACATGTTAAACATTATCATTCATTACCCATCCAAAAGAGAGATCCAAAGTCAGCTGCAATATTTATATCAGTAGGTTCAGCTCAATTTCCTTTGCATCACACTGACACATTATTTTGGTATTTCATATAGGAGCAAATATGTTTATTTTCTTTAAGTGGCACTGTAATGCTTGTGCTTTGTTTAGTTACCACTATCGTTCTCTAGAAATGGTATAACGTCAGAACCAGAGGCTTTTGAGGTGAGGACTAGATATAAATTTAAGATAATATGATAATACAGACTGTCTTTATTTTTTTCTTAATTATAAGAGACTGAACTTAGAGACTTGTCTAAACAGTTCTCTTCACTTCAGCACCTTATTGTCTCCTCGCTCACAGACTAATCCTCAGTGCTCCTCTGTTCTAATTATCAATTAAAACATGCTTAGTTCCCATTAAGTATCAGGGAACATGGCCAAGAGCAGACACTCAGTAAATGTTTAATAAATGGATGACTGAATGAGTAGGTGTGGCAGTCACAAGATAAAACAACAGCTATGCCATATCCCTCGTCTAGGCCAGAGTTTTAATAGAGGAAATACCACTGGGAACAATCAAATCATCTTTAAAATGGGCTCAAATACTTCACAATAAATTGCTAAAAATACAGAACGGCATCATTTGTACATATTTCACCATAACTTAAATGTTCTATTCAGAAAGCAACACCAAACTGCCTTAGCAGAGCTGCTAGTCCAGGCACTGCTGGCTTAGGTCAGGTCTAAAATGAGAAAAAAAGGAGACTTGAAACTTACGATCCTTCCTACTGCGACCACAGAAAATCACACTCAACACTAGTCATATTTTGGACAAGTTGGCCAAAATGATTATCACATCAAATCTGGTCAAATTTATTTAAAATATAGCAGCAAACACTACATTATTGCCAATACACTCAATAAATATCGAAGAACTATCAAGTGCAAGGAACTGGGTGAATAAAACAGTCAGATGGGAAAAAATGGAACTGTTCCCAGTCCATTCGATAAGAAATTACAGGATTTTATTATTTCACAATGACTTCTTCCATATTATCCGGCTCCAAAAACAAAACAAAACAAAAATCCACATTACAGTTTCTACTTTCCCAACAAAGGCTGAGAGTTCTGAGAATAAAGAACTAATATTCTATGATCTGACTGAAGTTACAGTGGAAACTTTCATCCTTTAAACTGGGCAAGTTTATACAGTTATTCTTTAAAAATCAAAAACAAAAATTGGCATGCAAAAACAGCACTTCCAATTTCTACGGCATAACACCTCCATCTGTTTTCACAACAGCTCTGTTATTTAAATCATGTGCTCATTAACCCCTCGTGTTATGTAGGAAAGCTGAGACAGCAAAAAAGTAAATGATGCAAGGGGTATCTTCACTTGAGTTGTCCTAGAAGGATTATAGAACAAGTTATTTATTAAGGAGGTGCAAAGGATGCTAATAAAAAAGAGGAAGTGACAGAGGGAAAAGAAAGCAGCTAAGAGTGTGCTTTTAATCCGGCTCCCACTGTGGACAATTTGAGCTTATTCCTACAGGGGCTAAAAGCTGTTCCCCAGGGTTTAAGTCTCGAGCAGAACAGCCTTCTCTTGTTCTGGGGCGGGGGGCGGGGAACCTCTCAGACACAGAAATGCAGATAGTGGAGTTGGAAGTAGGCCAGAGCTCACTGAAAAGTCTGAGAAATATGGGCAAGTCACTCAGAACATCTACTACAGTGGGCCACACATACAATCTGTAACAGAACTAGCTAGATCTGAGATTTATGGTATCTTGAATTTTGGGTGTTATCCTCTTTCCTCCATATTGCCAAAATACAATACTTTCTTAGAGTGAATACTACTTAATGTAATTCTAGGATACAAATACTGTTTTGTGTTAAAGTGAAAAATGAATGTAGAGCCACCAAGTAATAATAGCCAACAGTACTTGAGTGCTTACTTTGAAACGGGAACTATGTCAAGTATTTCATTTGTATCATCTTAATGTAATTCCTCCCTATATTAGGGAGGAGGATGTAGGCACAAAGAAGTTCTAGTCCCAGGGCAATACGGCTTTTAAGTGGTGGCAATGAGATTCAAACCCCGGCACTTCCACACCAGAGCCTAGGGCGCTAATCATTCATTGTTCTCTACTAGCTCCATCTTGGCCTGCTTTAGAGGCATGAGGTGGGTTACACAATCAATCTACAGATTTGATGACAGGGAAAGTATCTGAGAATTTTAAGTGTATTTTGTGTGGCACATTTTGTGCGACCATGCCTTTCATGGTCATCAAGACAGCACTACCGAATTCATGTGATCAAGAGACTAACAAATGCACTACATATATTGTTTCCTAGTAAAAGCACTCTCCATGATTGCAAAAGAAGGTTTAAATCAATAAAGTATGTACTTTATTGAACATGCCAGCATCAAAATAAAATAATAAACAGGCTTAGTAAAATAACAGTACCTTCACTGACCACATTCCAGCCTCTGGCTCTTTAACGTTCACCACCTTGGCAGAGTTATGGATATTTAATAGCTCTTTCAGGCCAAATCCCTTTTTCATCAGCTTCCCTGAAAGGTAGACATAAAGGTAACAAGCATAACCTTTGTTTCAGCTATGTATACTAAGCTGTATACATTTCCAGTATAAATTACCTGATAGACATTGTTTCTATGGCTTAAAACACTCTTTTATTTATGTCTAAAAAAATACTTTATTTTAGGATTTCTGGACACTGAAACTGAAGTCACAGATTCCTATTTGCTGTGCTGATTTGATCTTAAAATGAGGATAACAGTTGGCAGACTATAGTCATAATTCCAAAGCCATCCTAGATAACAACTATTATGGCTACCAAGAAGTTAAGTGTAGTCATTTGAGACATTTAGATTTAAAAGATGACAAAACAGTAAACCAGAACAAGTGTCTTTTCAGAGATCACTCAAGGCATTATAACCTGAGAGCCTTGGACATATCTTTGCACAAAGTGTGAAACCTTAACCAGTTTTCCATGAAATACAGGAGAAAGCTTTTATTGTCACAGGAGTAATGAAGGGGGGTGGTGTAG
>AWHC01021579.1:0-61582 GCA_000465285.1 Eidolon helvum
AGAGTTTGGGACTTGGCAGGGTAGGGGCGGGGTGGCCCCAATCTGGGGCAGCAGGCTCACAGCAGACTTAAATTAAGTATGTCGTACAAATGAGGCGACTGAGAAGTGCTCCAGGGTCAGCCAGATCTAAATTCAGATCCAAGCCATGCCACCGTGGGCCAGGTGTGCGACTGTGAGCAAATCAGGTAACTTCTCTGAGCCCCGGCTCCTTCTTCTATACATAAGGAGAGTAATAATCCCTACCTCACAGTTTCTATAAGGATTTAATGAGACATATACTTAGCATAAAACCTTGCACGAAACAGTAATTGCTAACTCTTGCTGTTATTGTTGTAACAAGTATTGCCAATTATCATTAAGGATTTAAAATGCCAATAGACAGGTCAGAGCTGAATGAAGGAAGAGAGAGTCGGGGTCCAGGGTCTTTGGGTCAATAGATCAGGGTTCCAATTGTCCTCCTTTCTTTGGAGTGGTTGGGAGAGTTTTTTTGTTTTGGTTTTTGTTTGTTTGTTTGTTTGTTTGTTTTTTGACGAGGGGCAGTAGATCAGGGGGAGTGCACATAAAGTGCATTTATTTTTTTATATAAATTAAAAAAAAAAAAAGGAAAAGGAAAAAGAGCCCCCTCCCTTCCAACCCTTCCAACACCCAGTGTCCACTGGGCTCGGAGGGCTGGAGCCAGGGGTAGCCCCCAGGGGAGGGTGTAGGAACAGAAGGCAATGACACTGGTGCTGCAGGCCACTGCGGGAAGGCCCCATGCGCCTGGCCCCACGCAGGGCGGAGGAGGCCGCAGCTGCATCAGGGTGAAGCCACTGGGGCGCGGAGCCTGGATCTCTCCTGCCCAGGTCAGGGTCAACAGGAAGCCTTCCTTCAGGGGCTCCCGGGTCTTCCCCACACAGCCCACGCATAAGATGCGGAGGCCAGTCTCAGCGGGGAGGAAGAAGGTGCATTAAGCCCTCCCATAAGTAAGTAATTTACTTACGCTATGTAAGCAATTTTTATCATCACTGTAGTGCTACTATCTTCATTTCACAGATGATAAAAGTGAGGTTCAGGCAAAGACCAATGTCACAGCACCAGTCAGTGACTGGTCAGTCACAAGTGTAGGTGACTCTAAACCCCAGCTCTGTCTACAATTCTTTGCCCAGCTCCAACACAGAGCTCATGAACCTGCAAGTCTGGGAAGTTGGATTCTAGCTGCTGTTCTGCCCCTAATGAGGTAGGTGGTCTTGGGCAAGACACCTTGCTTCTGTGGGATGGAGGTTCCCCTTGGGTTAAATGAGAGAGCGGCCTCGATGACTTGTGAAGACCTACCACGTCCGCCCGCATCCCAGGAATGGCAGAGCCAGTGTGGCCGGTACGGGTCTCGTGCACTGGGGGAGAGCTGGCCGTTACGGGTCTCGTGCACTGGGAGAGAGCTGTCCTCACCCATGGAGCACTGGCCCTCAGTGGTGGGATCCACGAGGCACTGCTGGCCCCTCACGTCAGCCCTCCCCAGCTCGGTCAGCCCACCTTGTTTCCCAAGCGCTGACCTCCATCTTCCCCTTCCTCTCCTGTCCCTGCACTTACAGTCCCCCCAGCTGGGACAAATGTCTGCGTCCCTCTGTTCTAAGCCATACATTCAGCAAAATTCAGATGGGCAACGCTGAATGTAATAGTGTCCCCAAGGTAACTGTAAGTCAGATTAATTGCTATTTATTTCCTTGGAGATTTAGTTATTAACAATTCATATCCTAAAAGCCTGAAGAATCCCCAAATCCTGCAATGTTCCGGGGCTAAGAAAGGCATAATCCGGTGTCTGGCACAGAGCCGCCTGTGGCCCTGTCCTGTGCCCCCTCCCAATGCCCAACCCCGCCCACTCAGCCTCAGGAGCCAAGGGACTCTAAGCTCCCCGCCGGAGTCCGACTCCTTCAGAACCACGCTCACCCTGATAACCTCACAGATGGGCACCTACAGCCTCGAGTTTCCTCCACAAAGCTCCGAACTGATTCAAAACCTGGGCCCCGGCTTCACAGAGAGGAGCAAAGGGTCAGGAGTCTGGGGAGACTCACACACAGCTAGCTGTTGACAGTTTATCATCTGAGAACTTTGCACCAGCATCCCAGACCTGGGCGGGGACACAGAGCTAGGAGGTAGCAGCTGTTCTAATACTACGAGTAACTGTAGGGGAAAGGAGAGAGAAAGGAGGGATTTGCCCCAAGAATGTGCTCCAAGGAAGACATATGTGAACATTTGAGGTTTACAAGGGGTTGTCATGTAGTGTGCAAGCTAAAGCATGGCCCCGAAAGGGCTCGGTTTTGATTTGGGTGCATTTTGGCTCCTTTACCTACTTGCTATGTGACCTCTGGAAAATTATTCAATCTCTTCCTATCCCTTTGATCTTCTCTGATGTGTAAAATGGGGCTAATCGCTTATCACATAGGGTATTGTGAGAATTAAATGTAAGAGTGTAAAGATCTTTTCGCTTAGTGAGTATGATTAGATTATAGCTATCACTGTTTTTGGAACTTGTGGTGAGTCCTGTGGCAAACCCTACATCTTTTGTTTGATAAATTCAGATGATTTTATGTAAAGTTTTCTTAAATAAATCTTAAGGCCCTCAAATTTCCCACCAGATGAAAACTTGCTTCTTTTAAAATAGGCACAGCAGGCATGTTGGAGAGGAACCGTATTACTATATAAAAGAGGGGTACACAGAGTCCTTCGGGTCCCCCTAAGACTTCAACAGTGCTTCTCTGTCTGGGGAGCAGGATGGGGGCAGGGACCTGGGGAGGAGAAGGGAGGGAGCAGGGATATAGAGGTCAGTTCTGGAACAGAGATCATCTGCTCTAGGACATCTTTCTGGCTAAAGAACAATCACTGGGACCATCGGTGAGGAATCTACCACTCTCACGGTGCCACTGGTCCCCTGGTCCCTTGGTACTGCTACTGAATGGAGCACTGACCTGGACAGAGGCAGCCAGTCATTCATTACGAGAGATGAGGCTCAGAGGGGCCCACACAGCTCCTCACCATCCCCTAGCTGCCCTATCCCACCTTTATGGTCCGCCAAGACCTCAAAGCATATTGGGAGCATGTGGCATGCCGCCTGGTAAGATGAATGACAGTAGGCGATCATCACCGTCCTACAGCTTGTCATGCAGGCTTCCTCCTAGATGGTCCTCATCCAGACAATAGAGACCAGTGGGAAAACAGACAAAAAGTATGATGTGAGACTGGGGAAGATGGGAAGAAGGAATGGCTAGGAGGAATGAGAGCTGATTCTTTCCCACAAGGACCAGGAAGAAATGAGCAGGTAGAATGTCTTCGAATGAAAGACGTGATCAATCAGTGAATCAGTGGGTTGCGATGATTGCAGCTAGCTCTTCAGTGGACCAATGGCAGTGGCATCAAAGCACTAGAGCCGGAGAGAGCCAGTGTGGAGGTTCTAGGGACCTACACGGACTTGTCTTAGACCCGCGTCAGCCCCAGAATGGGAGCCATAGTGTTTGAACATGTGAAATGCCCCATGTGGAAAACCCCTCAAAAAAGACCCTGTTGAGGCATTTGTCTCCAGGGCCACATATGCCAGAATTACATCCTACACCACCTCATGTTCAGCAAATATGAAAATGTGTCTGTTCCATGAGATGGGATCATATACATGACATGAGCTAATCCCGTCACATCTAGAAATGTTTGAAACAAAATAAAAATCGTAACTGGCCCTGGACCAACTCTGAACGTGCAGAATGTTCAATCCCAGGGTTTCCACCCACTCAGGGAGACAAGGACACCTTCCAGCAGAAGCCCCCTCCTTGTGATTAAGCTCATCACCCTCCCTCCCCCTGCCACAGGACACCCGCATGGTCCCTTCTTCCAGCCTCACAGACTGGAAGCTTCACAAGCATTTCTGACTCTTTTCATTATTCCTGATATCAACCGTCATTATATCCCGCTATTTCTCCTTTTTAAAAACCTTTACATTTGCTCTTGGTTTTCCATCTAAACGGCTACAGCCCCAGGCAAGGCCCTCACCCCCTTGCACCTGTTTCTGGTGCTCCTGCCACCCCTGTGTCCCTCCAACACTGTCTGCAGGATGGGGTCTTTCCTCTGCTTTGCCACTATGTCATGACAATGACTCCCCATCCCAACCAAGTCTTGTCCCCCTTAATCACATTGAACTCATCATCAGTGAGATCTGTTCCATCACCAAAGGTTTGTTTTCTGAAGCACTCCATCCCTACCTGGCAGAACCTAACCAGTCCTTATGGCTAGGTCAGAGGTCATCACCCTCTATCGCGAAGCCTCCGCCAATTCCCGTGGTTAAGAAAAGTTTGTGCTATGTTGCCCGTTCCTTCCATATAACATTTATCACATTTTCTCCTTCAAGTGGTAATTATACAGCTAAATTATTAGCTACTTATCCATCTCACTGGCCCCCCTTCCCTGTCAGCTCTCTGCATGGAGCCTCACAAAAGTAAATTCTGAATAAATGCGTGTTGAATTTATCCTCACTATTCTGACCCCGTCCACACATACCTATAGTCCATTACTCATGCTTACCCCAACCCTCTCCCAGGCCCCCATCTGATTCCCTCTGCTTATTTAAGTCTTACCCTCCCTTCAAGGCTACCTTCTGTTTCTAAATGTCTGCATGGATGCTGAAGCGCAAAGTCCTGCCATATCCATTTCATCTCCCATGACGGGATTATTCTAGACTGGTCGATTAGGGAGCCTGATTTGGTAGGGACTATGATGGCAGCAAAGCATTTGACAAGCATTTCAAGATAGCCTCATGAACAAGCACAGAAAAACAAGGGCTGAGTAGTAGGATATACTAGCTGGATAACATAATTAGGACAACTAATAACTAATTGAATTACCACATCCAAAGGATGTAGGCCTCAGTCCTACACTTAAATTATTCAACAAATGCTTATTAAGCTCCATATTTTTTAATGGCTTAAATTAAGCTATAGAGGGCATGCTTAATACATAAGTGAGAAATAGCAAATAATACCCAAATACAGAAAAACAAAAAACAAAACAGGGAGTTGGCCATGATTTATCAGCAATAGGTTTGAAAGATATCTGAGAGTTTTGACTGACACTAAGTTGAATATGTCATAATAGAATGACAGAAGAAGAAAGAAAAGAAGGAGGGAAGAAGGGAAGGAAGGAAGAAGAGAGAAAGAAAGGAAAAGAAAAGAAATGATTTTAGGCAGCATAAGTGGAAGTTGAGAAGTGCTTTCCAAATCTTTGTCACATACTAGGAAGGTTAATGTCTGATGCTTTAACAAACAGTTCTGTGGTCAAATACATTTGGGAAATACCAGGTTAGGTAAAGATAAATGGGACTACTTAGATCTTTTAGTATTCTAACATACATTCTGAAATCTTCAAGAGGCATGATAGTCTGTAGGATTTCTCAAATATATTTGACTATGAAATTAATTGACCACCCACCCCGACCCCAGGGCATGTCACAGGAGCGGGGATGAATGGAGCTCTCATTGGAAGCTCAACTTAAATAAAGGAATTCCTCTCTACTGTGTGGCATGCAGCTCCGAGCACCTCAAAGGAAGAGCAATACAGATCAGTGGACAGGATTAGGAAGAGCAGTCAAGTTAGCAAAAAAGATTCAAAACCATAATATCTGAGGAATGTTGGGGAAATTGACATATTTTGCCTGGAGAAGAGCTGACTTGGCAGTGGTACAAGATGATCGCAGAAAGCTGAGGGCTAGATAATTGCAATTCTGTCATACAAAGAAAGAGTTAGGCTTGCTCACGTGTGACCTCAAAAGGTAAAACTAGGACCAAAGGTTGGAATCCTCAGTGAGTCCTTTTTCAGCTTACCTTATACAGTTTCCTTTATATATACTCCTTTTAGCTAAAATTCTGGTGTGATACTTATTGCCCAGCTAGGAGAATTATATTCAAGAGTTTCTGATTCCCTTGCTTTTCATTCTTTTTTGCCCAGCAACAGGAGTTGAGTCATGAGGGATTAAACGGGAACCTCAAATCCTGTCTGAGGTCGATTGTGAAGAGATGAGTCCACGGGTGGGTCCCAGCCAAGACCTCGAGGGGAAAGCTAAGCAGCAAGCTGGGGAGAACAAAGAGCATCTCAATCCAAAGGGCAGGAAACAATAAACAGAAACGAGGGCCAAGAGTCAGGCACAGGCAGAAGGAACACTGACATGGGTGCAGGGCAGGAACCTGGTCTGGGATCAATGCCATGAACGAGAGCTCGTCTGTGGGGAATGGGCAGATGAGATACCGGGCTGGCAAAAAAGACACAAGATGGCAAAGGGGACCAGAGAGCCAAGCTCAGCAGCAGTAAGGAGTCTTTCTGAAGCTCCTTCAGGAGATGATCTGCCACAGGTAATAAGCAGTTAAATGACACTCATACAAAATACCAGTGTTTGCCTAAATCCATGAGTCTCCTTCAATTACCCTCCTAAGACTAATACTTTTAAGAATCTTTCCAGTACTTTGAATTTCTGCCAGCACTTGTGCTAATTGGTCCAAGTCTCTCATTTTGCAAGTGAGGAGACAGGGGCCCGTAGAGGGGCAATACTTGTCACAGTGACAGAACTTGATAGATTATGGCAAGACGGGCTTAAACCAAGATCTTCTGGATGGCCCATCCCATTCTTGTCCCTTTTCTGTCCACCATGGTGCTCAATACAGTGATCAGTTTCCAGTCTCTGCTCCATAAATGTCCATTAAACTAAATTAAGTAACATCAGTGTGCCAAGCACTAGTGTTGACTTCTCTATGTAAATCACAAAAATGGAAGACTAAGGTACAAACGCAGCCTCTGCTCTGGATGTAGGCTGGTGTCCCTATTTGGCACAGGGTAGGGGGGTTAAAGGCCCCGAATCTGAGCATCTTCCCTGCAAGAGTGCTGGCATGAGCTCTAAGTGCCAACCCAAGGAAGGCTGTGAGCCCAGATACGCAACATCGGATTCTGAGGTGATGCCGAAGGGCTCTGGGGAGTCTTTGGTCTCTGGAAATTTTAAGTTGAAATATGGGCTATAGGTTTTTCCTTGTCTGGCATTTGGAAACCCCCACCCCAGGCCCCCAGAGTCGTGCCGCCTGAAAAGGCCATTAACTCCCACAAGTCAGGGTAAGTGCTGCTTCCCAGCCAAGGATCATAAAATTTCAAACAGAAACCCTCCAAACCCAGGAAGATCAACCTTGTTGACAAGAAACACATGGGCAGAGCCAACACATGGAATGCATTTTGCTCTGAATAGATTCTTTTGATGATGTTTCCAAGGGCTGAGACCACAGATCTCTGCACCTTCGTGGCAAGTGCTCAACTCTGTTTCCCTGGGCCTTGGCATGTTGATGGAGCTCCTAGTCTCGGGGACAGTTGATTCTCAATGCCTTCATTGTGCCACAGGAGCAGCCCCTGGCCCTTCAGGCATGAATACAGAGCATGTTGTCACTATCTCAAAGAGACCGTTTCCTCCACCACAGACTCCGAGTTACAAGTGTGGGCCCTCAGCCTCACGTGGCATGCTCATCCTTGCTTGTACCGAGAACCACTCCTCTGCTTGCTGCACCTCCCTAACTGAGCCTCTAGGCCCACAGTTCATGAATTCTTCATGGGGTGCTCAATGCGCCCCAACAAGTCCCATTGTCCTCATCTAGTCTTCTAGTTCTCCCCCAGCTGGCATTACTGCTCTCATCACTGAGCATCCTGCCCATGGATAGCCTTTCTAGGGCATGGCCCATGTCCACTAGCCCCCTACCCGCCACCCACAGCATTCCATAGATCTCCCTCCCATCTTGGAAGGCTTCATCTCCTTCCACGTCCTTTCTCTTCTGCCTCGAGCAGTCCTCCGGGAAACCTTCCTAAGGTGACCTCTCCTAGCCAGGCCTTTCTCCTTTCACTTTTAGCCTTCTAGTCTTCTGGCCATGTTAAAGCTACTTACATGCAGGTAGATGAAGTTTTAAAGCATCTCACATTTAACTTCTAAAAATTCCTCCTGTTTCACTGTAGTCAGTTGGAGTAGACGGATGGATGCATGAATTAAAGACATAAATGGTGACTTTTACCAGGCCCTGGACTTTGTCTAACCCTAAATTCCTATATTTGGTACAAGAATCCTAAGCACAGTATTCAAAACAGTCCTCAAGAAAGGTAACTTTCTTTGGCCATGAGGCCAGTCAGTTTTTCTACCACAGGAAATCGTTCAACCTCAAGATCCAAATCATAAAGTCTTTTCTGTTCTGAGCAAAGCAATCAGAGGTCCTGGTCTGTGTTCTGGTCACCACTCTATGACCAAGGAGACACATCCTTAACTAACTCAGCTCTTCATCCAGGTACCCACCAATAGCCACCAAAAGCCTCCCGTCTTAGTTTAGGATGCCAAAAACAAAATACCATCAACGGGGTAGCTTATCAACAACAGAAATGTATTTCTCACAATTGTAGAGGCTTAGAACTCCAAGGTCAAGGTGTCGGCAGAGCCAGTGTCTGGTGAGAGCCCTCTTCCTGGTTTATAGATGGCCATATTCTTGCTGAGTTCTCACATGGTGGAAAGGGTATGGGAGCTCTCTAAGGCCTCTTTTGTAGGGCTCTGCCCTCTATTACCTAATCACTTCTCAAAGCCCCACCTCGTATCACCATCACTTTGGGGATCAAGATTTCTACATACGAATTTTAAAGGAACACGAACATTCAGACCTTAGCGCCTCCCACACCCGATGTTACCTTCTTTTCTGTATATCTAACAGCAATCAAACGTGTTGATTTTAAATATTTTTTCCATTGGCATTTTTTTAAGAATGAAGAGGAGTGGGGGATGGAGAAGTTAAACATCAGACATAAGCCATCTAACCACAGAGGCGAGCAGAGCATTTAAAAAAAAAAAAAAAAGAAAAAAAAAAAAAAAGAAAGAAAAAAAAAAGCCCCTGCCCAGAGGGCTTGCTGTGTAAATTAGACACATAGAGGGAGTGCGACAAGACAGGACAGGCACCCATAGGGAGACAGGTGGTAGCCAAAGATAACTGTCTTTGTACCTGGCCAGGCCAGTCTGTCACCTGCCATCGCCGAGGCTCAGGGGAAGGCTCAAGAGAGATTAAGAGGGGGGGCCGAGTAGTGACGAATTACTTCTCATAATAGGTAGAAATGAAGGCACGCTGAGAGGGGCAAACACTTGGCTTCTAGCACTTGTCCCCCCCTACACATGAGAGAAGGAGAAAGAAAGCAGAGTACCAGGAAAACAGCTTGCAATCCCCATGAGACTAACAGATAAAGGCAGACATGAGGACCAAACAGAGGGGTGTCCAGGATTTGACACTGGCTTTGCTGTATGCCGTGTGTGCGTGTGCGTGCGTGTGTGCGTGTGTGCGTGTGTGTGTGCGTGTGTGCGTGTGCGTGCGTGTGCGTGTGTGTATGTTTACTCTTCCAATGTTAGTTTATTTTTCTAACATAGATTATTATGCTGAACCCTTGTGTGGGGGTGACATCTCCCAGTCTCACCCATGCCATAACCCCAAGGCATTCTCTGTTCATAAATTCCAGAGCCACAGTCCAAAGGCATCTCAGACCAACACGTCTTGTCACATTGAAATAAAAGCAAAATGAAAACCTAGACATTGTGCAATGCCTCATAAAGCTCCCCCATCACACAATCCAGACTCAGATTTCTCAATATAAAACTGCTGCTCCTAAGACAGCCCACTTAATATGCGTGTGGAATATGCAGGTCAAAAAGGATGTATTTTAATCCTTTTATTACCCCTCCCCCAAAAAATGAGTTATATCAGCTCAAGGCGTGATAGTGAAGGAGAATGTCTTGAGCAAAGTTGATGAAGGTTGGCACAGTCTGTGCAATTGGGACTCAATCCTAGGTTCATCAAGGATGCCCTGGGACTTTGTTGGGGACCCACACCACCCATCTCTATCCCATGAATGCCACGCAAAAACCGTGTCCCTCTCTGCCTGGATAAGCAATCTCATCCTAAATAGAGAAGAAAAGTGGGAGGCTGTGAGCTCTTGAGTCCTGGTCCTTGAGTTCATCTGACTACTTCATTTTTTGGAGAGTCACCTCCATTTACTAAATGGCAACTCCCCCAATTACATAGCAGCAAGTTACAGTGTTAGTTGCAATCGAGTTCTTTGCAATTTTCCCTTTCTTCGACAATTGTAAAACTTGCTGAAGGTGAGTGTTTTAGAGTGAGCCAGCCAGAGGAGGGGAGAAGAGATTCACAAGGTTTGACAGTTCTGATGAATGAATAATTGACACATCAGAAGCTGGTTCTCTCGGAGCCATAGAAATAGATAGAGCCCAGAGGGAGGCAAAAGCCTTCCTTGGACAGGAAGGACTCCCCCTGATTTGTCAAAGGGCAATAGCTTTCAGCCCCTTCCAAGCCCCCCACCCCCACCCCATGGCATAGGGGATGGGAAGACAAGAGAAAAGAAAATGGCTTTCTTATGGGTGCCCCAGCCCAGAGTGCCAGCTTCCAGTCCTCAATTCCTGAACTCTTTGGGGAAAAGCGAGTGAGAGGCACTTTGTGCCTGTGGTTCATTTCTCTGCATCTCCCACTGGGACTAGGGAAAGTTTGGGACAAGCCCTGATGTGTGCAATGAAAGCTGTCTTTCTGGATTTACAAGTGGATTAATGAGGCTGAGTTTTACAGAAAACATGTTTCCAAACACATTAGTCAAAGGCCAAACATCTCCTCGGAGGAATTTTATTTTTAGAAGAGCCTTAAAAGTATTTTCTTTACAGTACCTGAGACTAAAATCAATCCCCGTGATTCCTTGAAACTCCGTTTACTGTAAACTTTCCGAGACGGGAGAGGCACTTGACAAATTCTCTCCAGGGCTGGGCTGCGTGCTCAGTGAGCATGAGAGAAAACCTCACTCGTGAAATGGGAGTGGAAAGGGCGGGGAACCTTCCTTCAGTCACACTCGTCCATCTCCTGTCTTTAAAGTTGTCTGACAGAAACTGCCAGATTGGAGAGCCAAGTTCCTATTTGGCTTTGTCACAATCTTGGGCATGTCACAACTTCTCTAAGTCTCAATTTTCCTATTTATTTATATAACAAAGAATGGCAAACACTATTTCCCTTCTGGCCCGAAATTGCTTTCAGAACTATGAAGACACACCTGAGACTCCTACAGCTTTGCTAAAGGAACATACCTATCAGCGGAAATTTGACTCGACTTTTACATTTAACATGGAAAACATTTTCACAATTGCTGTTTTGATCCTTCCAACAAGCATATGAAGTAGGGAATATAGATGAAGACATTGGGACTTAGAGAGGTTATGTATGTTCTCAGTCCCAGAGCTGTTAAGTGAATAAAATGGTACAATTCATTTGTTTGTACTGTGGCAGTTCCCAGCACTTTCTCTAGCTGACCAATGGCAGAGAAGTTATCTGTCTTATGAGTTGAAGACTGGATAATAATTGTAATGGTTGCAGCCGATTGTGATTTTGCTACGAGCCACGTGTTTGAGCAGCTAGGTCCATTAACTGAATCCTCACAGCAACCCTGCAAGTAGGTGGTACTGTCTTCATTTTATAGATCGGTAAGGCAAGATCACTTAAATATAAATGATGGAGTCAAGGTTCAGATCTGTGCTATGATTGGGAGAAAAGAATCCTATCAGGGGACCCTTAGGAAAGTCTAATGACCTCCGCAATATTGCATGGGTCTTGTCAGGGACTTCAACTTAGGGTGCTATTATCAGAGCCAAGTCTTTAAAATTCACCCAGATCTATATGCTGTTGGCTATAGGACACCCAGAGGTATGAAAAGTACATCAGCCTTCTCTGAAGACTGCTTACGAGCAAGGGAAAATGCTCATGTTCTGGGGGATCCAAGCCTTCCTTGCCGATCTTCCTCCTCAGACTACAGCACAGTATAGGCATTTTTTAAAAGTAATTATTTGTATGTCTACTAGATATGTCGCCCTTTTCATGAAATTATAACCTTTTGGGGAGCAGAATTAAAAGACCACACAGATCACACTGTTCAGATTAAGACTGGGTCTACTCCCTTAAAGCCGATAGGTGATTAATGCAATCTTTGACTTATTTTACAGAGAGCACTACACGTGTGTCACCTTGTCTCAAGGTGACCCTGGAACCAAGAATCTTTAGTCTACAGAACTCAAGCAATGGAAATATGGCCACCCAGAGCCCTTTACAAGCAAGAGGTCCTTCAGTAAGGAAGCTCCATTGCCCAGAACAAATATAGACAAATACAGAATGGACTGATTATACCCTGTCAGACTGGAAGTCCTCCGTGCTTTCTCACACCCCTCAGCCCTATGCCATAATTTGCCAATCAAATTTGCCCTGCCAATCAAAATTTGTCCCACCAGCATTACCTCATGCCACCTTGCTCTCCCTAACCCTTAAAACTTGTCCAGACCCTGGACTGGGGAGACAGACTGGAGCAGCATCTCCTCTCCTTGCAGGTCATCCCAAGAATAATAAAGTTTCTGTCTTTTTCTTAGAAGCCAGTGTCCCAGTTTGGGTTCCTATGCACATGGGCAGCAGACTCTTGCTCAGTAACAGAGCCCGTAAGTTACATTTCATGTCCTCCTGTCCACAGAGAACATTAAGCACATCCTTCACAAATACATCCAGCCGGGGGGGTGGGTCAGCTGAGCTGCAAGAAAGTTTAGGGGAGATGCCAACCTACCTCTCCAGAAATTCCCAAAGGACAGTGTAAAATAAGTAGGGGGCAGGGGGCATGAAGTTGCATTTAAAAAGAGCCCAAGTAAGCAAGCTATAGACCATCCTAACACACCAGAAAATTCAAGTCCACATTCAGCCCAGAAAGGGTAAAGTTAACACCGAAACGATGTAAAAAAGAGAGGTTTTTTCCCCCATTCAGCAGCACTACAAAATGTGTCTTGTTCTAGGTAGCAAGTAGCACACATGCAGTCCCAGGGTAGTGAAAGCACAGTTCCCAAGTCAGGGCTCACAAAACGTGTGCATCTGGGGAGAACTTCTACCGAAGTTGTCAGAAGCCCACCTGAGCTTTTCCTCCCGGAAGCCACACTTCCCCGGAATACATCCATAAATCAGTCACAAGGATCGAGGATCGGCAGCCACCTCTAGGACAGGCTCCTCCTCAAGCGCCTTAGAACCCACTCTGCATGTAGGAGAAAGCCTCCCGCTGCCGGTCCCGATGAGGAGAGAGAACGGGGCACACGAAGCCTAAGTGAGAGTTTACATCATGCTCAATTTAAAAGGAACCCTCCAAAGCAGTAAACACTTCATTACACACGTGTAACTTTGCTATTTCGCAAATTTTCCATCCCAACGGCCATCTCAGAGTGACATCCATCCCCCTGTGCCCGCAAACGCCGCAGGGCGTACTGTCATTGGTGAGGATTCAGGGGATGCCGACGCATTTTAACATCAGCTAAAGCAAGCGTAACACAGTTAAACCTGCTGTTCTCCCTTCCCCCACGCACATTCCAAAGCTCATTATATGTCATGGGGGGGTAGTAGGGGGCAGTTCCCGAGCCTGGGATTATCTACTTTACTATTCTTCTAGGGTCAACTGTACTGTGGCACATTCTATCCTCCAGCTTAAAGAAGCAGGGCTAACATCTCGCCCCGTGGCCCTGTTAGAAAAGAACCAACAGCAGCAGTTTCACAGCTGGACCTGAGTCTCTGCAGCAAAAATCTGGGACGTGTTAGGGATGTGAAAACAGCTCCACATCTGCATGGCGCCTTCCGAGCTCCAAGCGCAGGAGGCACCAGAGACTTATCACTGGGGCCTCGCTGGCAAAGCAACATCCCCTCCAGCCCGTTAGCCCAGGCCTCTGGGCCCAACCCCCCTGACCACAAAAGGCCTCCTTGGCCTTCTGCAGGCAGGTTGGACCACATCCCTTCAGCATTCCGGGCTCCGCTGTTCCAAGCCGAATTCCGAGCTGATAAGCCAAGCACCATTCATTTCCCTTCCCACAAAATTGTAAACGGGAGATGTGTTGCTCTTCATTTCCTGTCTCACTATCTCCACTGATTTTTAAAGAGTTTGCCACTTCCCATCCTCTGGGGACGGATGCCCTTCAGTGACCCATGGTGCCACGCCAAGCGGCTGCACAAACGCCAATGGGTGTGCAGAGCTGGTAGTGCTGGCAGGAGCTTCGGGCCCCATCTCCCGTCAGAGTGAAGTCTAACCAGCCGAGATGAGATCTGAGGGTCCCGAGGCCGATTCTGACAGATCTCTCAGGCTGGGGGCGCCTCGTAACTGGATCTGCTCCCCTCTGCACTCTTGTACTTTCTCCTCTTCCTGTAAGAATCACATCTCTGAGCCTCTGATGCTCTTTGCTAATGGAGAAACAGGTATCACGCCCTGTTCTCAAGTTCAGTAATCACAAACAGCAGAAGAGATGGAGGTATCGACCCCCCGCCCCAAGCTTGTGGGAGAGGCACACTCCCACTCCGCTCAGTTCTCGGTCCCTGGAAGTCAGGGTTGTTTTTCGGTTTGAATTCCCAAGGGAAGTGGCTATTTTGAAACCAGCCTGGGGGATATGAAGATGGCTGGCCATTCTTGTTGTCCAAAAAGAGGGTGAGAATATCCAGAAGGTGAGAGGCCGTCTGCGGCTGGTTTAAATACATTCTTTAAATTTTACATTGAAGTTGATTCTTTTCCCATATGATTTCCATAATGTTCCCTTGCTTTATATATTTTTCCATGAAAAACCATCCTCCTATACTCTACTGTTTGTGACTCTCAAGGCTTAAAAAGTCTGGAAGATAAAAAAAAAAAAACAGAACTCCCCCAAACATGTGATTAGTGCCCAATAAACTGAAACTTGAAACAAAACTATAAAGTGAGTTTAAGTTTTTCTCCAACACTCAACACCCCACACGCAGACACAACACACACACACACATTTTGCTCGCCTCTCTCCCCGCCCTGACAACCCCCACCCTGAGCTTTCCTGGCAGCCAGGGCAAGACCCTGGCAATATCCCACCCCCCTCCCTTCCTGAGCAATTCTCTGAGCTCCAAGTTCACCTCTTACCCCATCACTTAATCTCTCAAACTCATTCAAATGGATGTGTTAATAGATGATAATGGGAAATAACAATAACAACCAATGACACATGTATAGAATAAAATACTTTTCAAAGCACTGGATGGTTTTAAAAGTTTTTACATTAATTAGTTCACTTGATAATTTTCTTTATATGGGCCCATTAGTGAGACAGAGCTGAAATTTTCTTCTCTATTTTACGAATAAGGAATTTGAGGTCCTTAGACCTCAGAGCTAGAAGGATGGAGAGCCGGACCTGGATCCTGGTTCCCACCCTGTGCTGGACAGTTGCTCTTTGAGCCTGTGTGTCTCCTTTAGAAAGAGAACAGCTAGAGTAGGCTATTCCCTTCATTGCTTCAGAAGACAGAGACACTTTAGACCTCTGAAGGTGCTTGTTCACAGTGTAGAATCCCGGACATCATCACAGACCTATTAAATCTGAACTTCTAAAAATGGGGCTCAGGAATCTGCTATGTAACATCTTAATTTCTAGGATGATTCTTGTGTACACTTTGCCTTGAAAACCCTTTCCTTAAGTCAAAGAACTAGATTTCTAATGGTAAAATTTCAATCTTCAGAGAAAAAAAAGATTAAAGAACTATTCTTATGTGGAATGCCATTAATGCATGGTCAGCACACCTCGGAACAGCCAGACTCTGCCTAACTACCATTCCTTACCTCTCCCCTCACCCCAAGGCTGTTCTACCCCAACCAGGAGCCCCCACTGCAGTATGGAGTAGGGTTATGTCCTATGCTTCTTTCCATTTTCTATCCTTGGTCTCCATGTTGTTTTGTTTATTGTTGTTAAGTATAAACTCAGAGAGGAGAAGGAAGGTAAGAGTATTAGCAAAACACTCTCTTCTCCTTCAAGAATGTTTTTCTCCACCATTTTGCAAGAATAATGCATTATTATCAAGGATCAAATCCCCACTGTGGCTATATTCACGTAAAATTCAAAAACACCTGGATAATTGATAGACTTTTTTCTCTTTTCATTCAAATGTGAAGCATTAAATACCACCAGCCCATGTGTTCCCTCATGGGAACCACTAGGGATGTAAACCCACCCCTCGGCTCTTTAATTAAAGTTGCAAAAACACCAAGAGGGTCTCACCCTTGTAAACATAAAGAGTCTTTCCAGGAAATAGCTCTGCCTCTTGTGTTAACAGATGTCATGGGGCAGTTGGGTGAGAAGAGTGTTGTTTTAAAATTCTCAATCTGTCTGGCAAGGGTTTTTTCCTTAGATGATTCCTGGATAGCATCACATACCTTTTTTTTCTCTCTTTTCAATGTTCATATCACTTCCTATAGCTTTTCTGCTCTGCCTCACTGCTATAGTCTGTCTGTATCCCCACAAAATTCATAGGTTGAAATCCCAACCCCCCAAGGTGATGATTTTAGGAGCTAGGATCCTTGGGAGATAACTAGGTCACGAGGGCAGAGCCCTCACGAATGGAATTCATGCCTTTATAAGAGGCCCAAGGGAGCGCTCCGTCACCCCTTCTATGGTACAGGAAGAATACGGCCATCTATGAACCAGAAAGTGGCCCCACACAGGGCATCAAATCTGCCAATGCCTTGATCTTGAACTTCCCAGCCTCCTGAACTGAATGGGATTCATGCCCCTGTAAAAAAGATCCAGAGAGACCCCTTGCACTTTCCACCACATGAGAACATGGCAAGAAGCCAGCCGCCTGCGATCTGGAAGAGGCCCTTCTGAGAACCCGACCGTGCTGGTACCCTGATCTTAGTCTTCCATCCTGCAAAGCTGTGAGAGATAAATTTCTGTCGTTTATAAGATTTCCAGTCTGTGGATTTCGTTACGGCAGACAAGATGGACTAAGACACTCACCCTGAACACTTGTCATCTAGACCAGAATCAAACCGAAGGCCCACTCATTAGATCTATGATGGCCGTCACCTGCCATTGCCTTATTTCCCTGGGTTGAGCCATTTTCTCATTATTTGCCTCCTGATACTGAGAGAGTGAGCAGCTTTGCAGTTACGCAATATTAGATGCATCTTCCTGACCTTAAACATCTGGATGAAAAGTAGAAAATCGTCAGAAAATGAGGATGCTTCCAGATAGCTGATAGAATATTTCTTTAACCTAGATCCTCTTGGGTTATTGGTTTCAGTATTTCTTTGTGTGCTGCTCTGTCAGCAGTCAGCAGCCTCCCAGGTGAGAATTCTTTTGTTCCGAGGAAGAGCAGCAAGCTCCTAGAAGGGAGGTACTGAGCACCTTCATCCTGACAGGGGCCAAGTCGGCACAAAAATCTAGGGGGAGAAGAACACTTCACATAGGCAGCGGGGTAAGAAGTCTCAATGTACAGGAGGCTGGGGTCAGAGATTTTTCAAGTCTTGAAGATGAGCAATTCTGAGTGCAGCCATGGTGTAGCCGTCAGTCCAAAGATACGGCTGACGTGTAGCTAAAGAGAACAGAGACGAAGATCACTGGAACTGACTGCATCAAGGAACTGAGCTGAGAGGGCAGAGATGCCTTCATACGGATGCCAAGGTCCCTGGGTGATCACGGCTTCTCATCATGTGCTCACGCCATTGAGAAGAGCCAAGATTGTCCATAAGAAGTAAATGATGAAAGCAAGAGGCAGGAAATGGAGCAATGTGAGTGGGCTGGCCTTTCCAAGAGGTGTTATGCCCAGAAGAAGGTAGAGTGATGGTCTGGAAGAGAGGAGAGGCAACGATTATACCAACGATTAAGTTCGGCACCTATAGGGAGAGAAGTAGTGCCTCTGGGATTTCCTTACCCTCCTCCCCATTACTTCCAACCCATCTCACTCGCGCTCCTATCGCTCAGAGTTCTGGCAAAGCTTTCAATCCCTGAACCTATGTGTCAGGATCAGCCTCTGGGTGCTGGATACAAGAAAAAAAAAACAAAAACAAACAATACTCCAGAGCCCATAGCTCCACTCGATCAGCAGGTAAGTGAGGACATGAGTAAGACTCCATTCAAGAAGAGCACTGCAGTGATATAGGGGAGGCCCCAAGGCTATGCACTCTGAACCTCTGTCATCCTGGAGCAAAAGTTAAGTAGCAGAGAGAGCCTAAGAGACAGAGGAGGAACGAGACAGAGAGAAATGGTGCCCAGGAAACGAGAATCCTTTGAACTTACCCTGCTCTCAGGCACAAATGAGCCTTGAGAAGCCCCGGGTGAGGTTAACATGGCAAATACCCAATGACTCAGTACCGTGGAAGCCGTGGTAAGAGCACTGGACCGAGAGTCTGGAAATCGAATTCTAGAGGGACCACCACTAACTTCTTGTGTGACCCTAGGCACGTCATTTAACACCTTTCAGCCTCAGTTTCCTCCTGTGTAAGAGAAGAGCTAGGTTGGGCAATCTCTATGGCTTCTTCCTCCAGCTCTGACTTCTAACCCCATCTGGTTCAGGGAGGAGGGAGTTGAGGGAAGCGCAGGGGCCTTAGATGATGGGGTATTGCTGCCAAAATCACCCGGTCCCCCTCCTTCCTCCTGTTCACTCACTGACATGCCCTTTATTATCTTGTTGTTGTTGATGCTGTGTTTTTCCCACCGAGCTCTGTGGGATAGGGCACAGAGCACACACAGAGCTGATAGGGAAGGGGAATGTGAGTGGGAAAGGGGAGGAAGAGTTCCCCCACGGTTTCCCAAGCCCTGTTCCCCAGAACCGCAGACGGAGGGGGCTCGCCCCCAGACTGGAAATCTGAGAAGGTGGCGATCTCTCAACGGCCCCCACGCACTGCAGACTCTACGGCCCTTTCACCAGTGCTCGGCTCCACTGGTCACTGTTCTCTGCCAAACGCTGCTTTCTTTCCAAGCCTCTCTGGGACTCCGGCTCATGCCTGCAGAGGCCAAGGAGCTGAGCTGGTAGAGTCTACGAAGCATAATATACTTCTGGTAACAGTATTTGTTACATAACAAAATATAGCAGGACTTGGTGATTTAAAGCCATAACCATTCTATTTGCTCCAGTTCTGTGGGTCAGCCGAGTGTTTCTTCTGGTCTGGGATGGCTTGTCTGTGGCTATATGGTCTAGAATAGAGCTGTCCAATAGAAATATAATGCAAACCACGTCTATCATTTGAAATTTTCCAGTAGCCACATTTACAAAAACAATTAAAATTTTTCCATTAGCCACATTTACAAAAACAAAAGAAACAGGTGAAGTTACTCTTAATAATATATTTTAACTTAACCCAATCCATCCAAAATATTATTTCAATATGTAATCATATAAAAATTATAAATGAATTATTTTCTACTGTTTTTATCATACAAGTCTTCAAAATCCAGTGTGCAGTTTACACTTACAGTACATCACGGTTTGTACTAGCCGCATTTAAAGTGCTCAAGAAGAACCGTATAGGACAGTGCAAGCCTAGAATGACTTCACTGGCACGTCTGAGGTCTCAGTGGGATGACTGGGGCTTCTCTTTCCATAGCCTCTTACCCTCCAGGAGACCAGCCTACATTTGCATGATAGAGGAAGAGCTCCTACAAGCAACAGAACCCCAATGCACAAGTGATTTTCCAACCTCTGTTTCATCTTTGCTAAAGTCCCATTGGTGAAAGCAAGTCATATGACCTGACCCAGAGCCTGTGTGGGCGGGGTCTATCTGGGGGCGTGGTTACCAGGAGGAAGCTGGGAGGAGGCCGTTCTCCCAAACCCCCGGAGGCGCAAGGAGACATCTCAACACCCCCACTCTCCTCCCCTCTCTGTCTTAGAAAATTTCAACACAGAGAAAAGCACGAAAAAGAAAAATTATGTAACCTACAACCCTACTTCCCACAAATAACTAAAAATAATCCTACTTCTGACAGATACTGTTACCTTTCCACTATTTTTTCAATGCATATATACAATCATTTTACAAATTTGCAACCAAATTATTTGATACGATTTTTATTTAACAAAATATCCTTAACTTTGTCCCATGTTACTAAATACTCTTCAAAAATCTAGTAATATTCTATTGTATAGATATATCATAATTTATTTAAATAATCCCTTATTGCTAAAAGATTAAGTTGTTTCTTATTTTCCATGCTTATAAAAATAATAAGAAAATGAACCATCTTAGTTCACATGTTTTCCATTTATTTGAGCCAATTTGTAAAGAATGGATTTCTAAAGATAAAATTTTTAGGTAAAAAAGTACTGTACATTTCAAAGAATTTGATTTCACGATTGATTCACTCAATCAACAAATAATTATAAGCACCTATAATGTCCAGACACTGTTAAAAGTATGGGGAATACAGCAGTGAGCAAAACAGATAAAATATTTCTACTCTCATGAAGGAGTTACAACCCACTGGAGGGAGGCTTTGATAATGAAAGAAGTAAATGATCTGGTATGGTAGAGAGTAATGAGTAATACGGAGAAAAGTTAATTAGGGATAGGGGATGGGGGGTCCTGGGGTGGGGAAGGGCTACAAATGTAAATGAGATAGTAGGCATGGGCCTCACTCACGTAACATTTGTCATTTGATTTCTTTTTTCAGAGTATTTAAGATGTGGGAAGGGCAGGACACTGGGGGAAAGTACTAAACAAGTGACCAAAAGGTCAGGGCCCAATTTAGGTCTGTCCTGGGCTATTCCATTTGCTTTCACCTGTAAACAACTGTAAAGCTACAACTAGACCCTGGAATGTCAAGCTGGGGTTCATGGGGGAGGTGTCGCATCTGCTAGTCCCATGGGAATAAACACACAGTGGTACCCACGTAAGTCTTGGGGACAAATACGGTGAGGGAAATACTGTGGAACAGCTGGGTCTCTGAGCTACCTCCTCACCGGCCAACTCTCAGTCTCATTGGGACTGACTCATCTCTTTGTCAGGTGTTCTTTCTGAGTGGCCAGAAACCTTCCAGAAACTACAATCGATGATTTATTTTCTCATAAAGTTCAGATCACGAATATACACCTTTTTCCATCATAGCAAAATGCTGGAAACATTGAGCTTTGACTATATATGTTTAATGGATGTATGGCAAATTAAATAAATGAGTGGATTTATTAAGATAAGAATAAAGAAAGAAGGAAGAGGGCTTTGCTCTTCACACAGCCAACCTGTGGCATTGTAGAGCACAGTGAGATTAGAAGGATGACGATCCTCTCGTGAAGAGAGTACTTGGTCTAGTTGTAATGCGACCACTGATTAGGTTCATGTCCTTAGACGTGGCATTGATCTCTGGAATTGACATCTTTTTGACTAGATGGGAATAACACAAAACAGTATACATTTTTACCTTTGAGGACTAGGTCATAGAGGACACACAAAAGATCTCCCAGAAACCATCCTTTGCTCCTACTCACTAAAGCATTCATTCATTCAATCAACAAAGTTTATGATGTACCTGTTATGAGCCATGTTGAGAACAACTGTTCTAGGTAACAGAGATAAACAAGAATGACCAGTCCAGATCTACATTGTACAGGAGGATGTAAATATGTCAATATATAAATACAATCAGATAGCAATAATTACTATGAAGAGAAATTAGAAAGTGATATAATAAAAAATGACTGAGCAGTTTCTTCAAGTTGGGTGGTCAGGAAAGCCCTCTCAGAGGAAGGGACATTTAAGTTAAGATCTGAATGACAAGCAGGAGCCAAACATGTAAAAATCAAGGGCAAAAAGGAGGTACAGATGCCTGAAGGCATGTTTAGACAGAGAGGATGCCAGAGTAGCTGGAGCCTGGTGAGTGACGGCAGGTGAGTGAGATGCGAGTCCAGTAAGGAAGTCATGTTTGAATATTAATATAAAAGTCATTGAAGAACTTCGAGTAAGAAATTGCACATATGATTTGTTTACAGAAAATGAAGGAGGTTGAAGGTTAGAGTAAAAATAGAAAGGCCAGCAGAGATTACTGCAGTAATCTTGGTGACAGATAGAAGGATTAGGATAATAGATATCTTTCAATAGGATTTCAGATGGATGAGATCTTAGCTCAGCCAGTGGATGAATGCTGGGATACTATATAGAAATGGAAAAGACTAAGAGAGTAGCAGATTTGGGGGTAAAACTCAAAAGAAAATCTGTTTTGACTTTGTCAAGTTGGAGAAGACTGTGAGACATCCATTGGAGGTGTTGAGTAGACAGTTAAAAATGCATCCAGAATTTTGGGTAGAGATCAGGTTTGCAAGGCACAAGTCAAAGCCAGCAGGACATGGATGTGATTAGGTGTAATTTTCTATTAACTCCTCTCATTAAGCTGTCAAATGATGAAATGAATGAGCCACTGTAAGGAGAGTAAAGAATACTAGCTCAGCCTTAGAAAACCAGAATCATTGCCACTTACAGAACAAGTCACTTCCCAGCTCTGATCTTCATTTTGCTTGTCTGTGAAATGGAGGTAGTGGTGATACCTACCAAGAAGGGTCATTCTGGGGGGTCAAAGGAGCCCACATTTCCAAAAGTGCCTAGTAAGGTTGGAGCACAATGTGAGCCTCTTCCAGTAAATGGCTGCCTACTCTATTCAATCTCAAAGACCTTCTAGAAAAATGCAAGAAAAACATGGGCACCACCTTCAGAAGGAGTGTTCCCCACGTTTCTCACAGGCCCTGATGTTGACAGCTTTGGCCAAAATCAAACTGTGGAAAAATCAACACTGTGCAGAGCCCTCTCTCAAATCTGAAATCAGCTGCTTCTCGGGGGGAAAACAAACAAACAAAAAAAAAACAGTGATGAATCTCTCGACAGCCATGCTATGTGTCAGACTGATAACATATTTTTTCACAGATTATTTAAACTTGAGCCAAAGAAGCAACAGTAAAAATGCATTCTACAAATATTATTACTGCTTCTGAGTGGAATATTTTTTAGTTTTCTCTCTCTCCCTCCCTCCTTCTTTTTAAGAAAGTGCCTGCAAGGAGCCTATTTTGGGGGTTGACTTGAATTGTTTTCCTGGCTGTTCTCCAGGGAGGTTCACAGCAAGGGTTGCTTAAGCTGCAGAGAGCGGTTTTGTGGGCTATTTGTTGCTGCTTTTAAGGACCCCAAAGACCTCACATTCCCACGTCTCAAAAAAGAGGTGCAGGATCCCTGACAACAAACAAGGAGTGTGGATCCTCCAAAATCAAAAGGTTGGAGAGGAAAGAGGGATGAGCTGTTACTTAACTCCACGGTCATCTGTTCCCTTCTCGTGACAGTGGCAGTTCTACACTGGACCTGCTCCAGGACCCTGGTGGGAAAATCTGTAGACAAACCACCACTGCGAACAGCACCCTTGGGGAATGTTCTTGTGGTGTTGCTGTCATAAAGGGGCCATCTGCGCTCAAGAGGTTTCCACAGAGAACACCATCCCAGCATGGTGTGTCACGCAGAGGGCACAGGGCACGGGCCTGCTCTGCGCCGCACGGGCCCTCCACGCGGGAGGTGGAGGCAGTGCTGCTGCACCAAGGCCAAAGGCACAGCAGGGCTGGGCAACCTGTAAACTGACCCTGTGAAGTGGCCGGCTCAAGAGGGTACTTAAATCTGCATGAATAAATTAAGGCTCCGCATGTCTTAGACATGGCTCCTCCTGGAAGCACTGCTACCAGCCTCCTCTCTGAATTTGTGGGGAGCATGAGACCCTCTCTGGAGCTCCCACCTGAATGGAGAGAATAGGCCAGGTTAGGGCAAAAGGTGGGCACCTCGCGGTGGCAGCAAGTGGGGTGATGAATAGGCAGAAATCCAGGAACCGAATCAAAGCCAAGTATCATACGGGCTTCATCCTGGTAAAGCAGGTCCCTAGGTAAAGGGCCATTTTGAATTTTCATTTTATTTTTTTCCCAGTGTTATAGCCTTCTGTCTTTTTTTTTTTTTTTAGTCAACCAACCTTGAAATCAACTTAATCTTTGTTAAGACTGAGAATGACAATGCTGATATTATTATGTAGATGATGAGAAAAATTTGGCTCTTGAGATTCTGCGGTGAAAAAGAGATAATCAAAATAATAGATCAAATGGGGATTATTTCACAAGTCTCTGCACTATTGCCTTTTGTTTCGTAAGGTCACTGTCCTTATAACTGGAAGAGAATGAAAAACTGCTCCCACACTGTTGGACCGTTTCCTTAAGGACAAAACCAACCCATTCAAGCAGCTTCAGCCCCCAGGCGAAGGACTGCAACAACTAGAATGAGTTCTTACAAACCACTATGTCCCTTAGACCTGAACATTTAACATTCCACGTCCTTCATTTTAATCTCACCCAAGTACACTCACTAAAGTCCTGGCAGAGCGTGGTGTTGGACCCAGCAAGTTAAGCACATGCAGCCTCTGTTGTCAAAGCAGAGACATCATAAAGAAGGAACACAGACAATTCAACATAAACACTGAATGACGATTCCTTTAATCTGTGGTCTACTGTGCCTACAGGATACCAAACATCTGGATGAAAGATGCGACATTCAGCCAGGAAGCTCACTGTTCTTCCAGATAATTTAATCGACTTTTATGTGACTTGCATAAACCTAGCAATTATAATAGTTATACCAACTTACATTTCCATAATAATTTGTAACAGCAGGGTACATATATGTATAAGAGTGTGCTGTGTGTGTGTGTAAAACTTCATTTAGTTACCATATCCTTTGAAATAAGCTTAATTATCCAGTTTTACAAATGGGGAAGTTGAGACTCTTTCATCAAGCGTGTTTTGATCTCATACTCTGTGCCAGTATTCTCAAGTCCTATGAAGGAGAAACAAAACAGTCCCTGCCCTAAAGGTGCTCAGAGACCAAGGGAGGAGCTCGAAATGGAATGAACTTGACTTGCCCAAGGTCACACAACTCTTTGCTGTTGAATCTGGGACTCTGTCCAACTTTTCTGGCACCGAGTTCAGCACTCTCTTCACGGCCGCCTCTAATAAAGGCCAGATGCGCTCACAGAGCAGCGAGTAGAAAGGAGAAGGCACAGAGGTGCCACTGGAGCTGGATGAGTCTTATTATCCACGCTGAGTTCAGAAGTACAAGTCATTAAAATTACAATTATGAAGACTATGACTAGACATTGGAAACTGCTTTTGATGTAACGTTGGGTGTAAAAAAAAAAAAAAAAGCACAACACAAATGGCACGTCTGCCCATATTCGGTTGATATACACATGAACAGCGTCAAGACAAGAACAAGGACAAACTCACACAGCTGGGTGCTTTTCACGTGGTAGGGTTGTAGCTGAAATTTCCCTTTTTTCTTTCTCTCTTTTTCCTATTTCTTTACAGTTTCGTTACTATTTCTAAAGTATACATTTTAGGTAAGAAAAAAAGAGATAACATGGAAAGAGGCAAGGTTTTGTAGCCAGGCGACCTGAATTCAAATCTCAGTTTTTGTCAATGACTGGCTTGTATGATCTGGGGAAAGTTATTTAACTTCTCTGTGCCTTAGTTTCTTTGGCAGAGAATAATGTTAACCTTGCAGGGTTCTGCTGAGGATCAGGTATTTTGTGTTAGGGCACCTAATACGCACAGAGCAAACACTCAATCTATAATTATTTTAAATCAACTAAAAGGAAAAAAAAAACTAGAAAAAAGGCAAATACATGGATATTAAACAACATGCTTCTAAACAACCAATGGACCAAAGAGGAAATGAAACAGGAAATCAATAATTACTCTGAAACAAAGGAAAATGAAACCACAACCTGAGAAAATCTATGGGATGCAGCAAAAGTTGTTATAAGAGGAAAGTTTACAGTTATACAGGCTTACCTCAAGAAGCAGGAAAAATCCCAAATAAACAACTTAAACTTATACCTAAAGAAACTAGAAAAAAAGAAAGAAACGAAACCCAAGGTAAGCAGAAGGAAGGAAATAATGAAGATCAGAGTGGAAATAAATTAAATAGAAAATAGAAAAACAATAGAAAAGATTAATGAAACTAAGAGCTGGTTCTTCAAGAGGATAAATAAAATTGACAAGCCTCTAACAAGACTCATCAAATAGAAAAGAACACAAATAAATAAAATCAGAAATGAAATAGGAGAGATGACAACTGACTCCACAGAAACACGAGATATCATTAAAGAATACTTTGAACAATTATATGCCAATAAATTCAACAATCTAGAAGAAATAGACAAATTTCTAGAAACATATAACTTTTCAAGGCTAAACTAGGAAAAAAAGAAATCTGAGCGGATCAGTTACTAGCAATGAAATTGAAGCAGTAATCAGAAACTTCCAACAAACAAAAGCTCAGGACTAGAGAACTTCACTGCGAATTCTACAAAATATTTAAAGAAAAATTAGTACCTATCCCTCAAACTAGTCCCAAAAATTGAAGAGGAAGGAATACTTCCAAACTCATTCTATGAGACCAATGTTACAATGACACCAAAACCAGACAAAAACACTACAGAGAAAGGGAATTACAGGCCTACAGCCCTGATGAGCACAGATGCCAAATTCTCAACAAAATACTAGCAAACCAAACTCAACAGTACATTAGAAAGATGGTACACCACGATCAAGTGGGATTTATGCCAGGAGGCAAGTGGTTCATCAACTGCAAAACAATTAATGTGATTCAGCACATCAACAAAAAAATATAAAAATTATATCATATCTCAACAGATGCAGAAAAAGCGGGTGACAAAATTCATCCATTTATGATTTAAAAAAAAAATCTCTCAACAAAGCAGGTATAGAAGGAACTTACTTCCACTTAATAAAGGCCTTATATGACAAGCCCACAGCTAACATCATATGCAATGGTAAAAAACTGAAAGGTTTTCCTCTAAGATCAGGAATAATAATGCAAGGATGCCCACTCCCACCACTATTATTCAACACAGTACTAGAAGTCCCAGTCACAGCAATCAGACAAGAAAAAGACCACTCCCACCACTATTATTCAACACAGTACTAGAAGTCCCAGTCACAGCAATCACATAAAAAAAAGAAATAAAAGTCATCCAAATAGGAGAGGAAGAAGTAAAACTGTCACTATTTGCATATGATATAACATTATATATAGAAAACCTTAAAGAATCTACCAAAATTAATTAATAAAAGAACTCAGTAAAGTAGCAGGATACAAAATAAATATACATAAGTCTGTCGCATTTCTATACACTAATAACAAACAATCAGAAGGAGAAATGAAGAAAACAATCCCATCCACAACTGCATCAGAAAGAATAAAATACCTAACAAGGAGGTGAAAGACCTGTACTATGAAAACACAGTCTGGGAACGCTTCGTGGAAGAAGTGGGACATGAGCAGCCCTTTAAAGAAGTCGATGACATAGGTGGAGGAAGAGAGGCCGATCCCAGGGGGAGGGAATGGAATTAACGATGTATATGTAGGTTGTGCTCGCTGAAGAAGCAGATGGGGTTGGCAGTAAGAGTGTGTGACGTGCCCTCAACACTGCACATTCTCATCCCCATCACAGGGAAAGAATCGGTGCAGGAGAGATGACTGATGTCTTCTCTCCAAAACCCCTGCTTTCCTGAGACTAGGCATAATGAGCAGCTCCAATGAGCTCAAGGTAATGAAAGGAATGGAAATTCTTCTAGCCTATAATCCAGAAGAGTCTCTCTTGATGGCAAAAAAGATCTAGTGGTCATGTGGTGACACCAGGCTGTGACCAGGCAAGGGGAGTCTCTTTCCTCTGCTCTTGCTTTCTATTCCTCACCTGCAGCCCCACTCCCTGGCATCCGGTAGCAGGGAGATGTGATAGACTGACCAGCTATGCTATGGAGAAAAGAAGAATAAGATGGGGGAGGATAGGAAGAAAAGTGTTCAAGTGACCAAGGGGTCAAGGGGAAAGGGGAGAACGGCAGTGTCCAAGGTGAGAGATTTCCTTGCCAACCCAAACATCACCAGGGTGCTCAGGGCTAGGATAGGAGCCAGAAAACTTGCTCCGTAAAGGGTCACATAGGAAACGTTTAGGCTTTGTGAGACATTTTTTCTCCATCTAACCTACTCATCTCTGACTTTTTGCACAAAAGCAGTCACAGACAGTAGGCAAAATGAGCACAGCTATGCATTGGTAAAACTTTGTTTATGAACAGATATCTGAATTTCATTAAATGTTCACATGTCACAAAATATTTTTCTTTTTTGATCGACCAGTTAAAAATGTAAAACTTGTTCTTAGCTCACATACAAAAACAGGCATGGTCTGTGGAGTGTGGTCTGCCATGCTTGGTTTAGAATAAGGGTCTCATGATAGATGAAGAGCTGGGACGGTCACGTGGCATACGGAAGCTACTCCAAAACTTATACTCCTGTGGATTCTGAAATGGATAGGACATCAGGCCGAAGCTGAAGAACATAACTGTTTTCTACATTTTTCTGGATTCCATGGATGCTTCCCTGGCTGACAGTAAGTTGTTTAGTGGTGGACTATAACTCCCCTTATCCCATAATTAAGGATGTAGCAATAGGGTTTAATGTTGCTTTTATATTAATTAAATTTTGAAATACTGCTTCCTATATTTCTGTAAGTCATATCATCATATTCAAAAACCCAATAATAAAATGAAAGCTATACATATTTTGGCTTTAATATGTTCCTCTGGCTAATAAAATGCCAGGTGACACCTGGAGCCATGCCCATGAGCAGCTGGATCTCTCAGTGACCTCAGTTGCCCACCTGCGAAATGGGCAGAACTTCCTAAGCAGCTGAGACTTGCTCTTGCCCAACCTGTTGCTCCAACTTGTAAGGTTCTCAGACCATCTGTAGACACACAGTGTTTTATTTATCCTCCCAAGTCTCAGTCTCTTCCCTTACTGGTTACTAAATGATCTTTTCTAGTTTTCATAAATTTATGCAGTCTTGCTTGGAAAATACCTCAGAATTCTTGGACTTGGTCTTTTCTCCTAGCAACATAGCTGCAGGATAGCTGTGCATCAAAATAAGATGATTAGGAAGATTGACGTGCAAGATTCTTGACAAATAGCCCAACCATGTTCTTGGCCTGGATACAGGTCTCCAGATTTATTAGAGAGGACGTTTGGGATGCTCCCAACAACCCATTGCCTTATCTATGCTCTAAGAGCTCTAACTTCCCAGCTTCCACTTCAAACTCCTTCTCCTTCTGACACGCATAGTCTTTTAGAGGAGAGTATAAAAAGAAGGGTCAAGGGGAGGAAGAAAAGCCCTAGAGAAAAGATGCACGTGGAGGGCTCCTGTTCCTGATGCTCCTCTTGTCCTCACCTGTCCCTTGATGACCAAGCAAGAAACCAGCCATCAGATCCACCCAGGACCTAAAAAGTGTATGATCCACAGAACTCAAAACTGAAAGGACCCTGCAAAATAACCAACTACGGCAAGCTTTGTTGAGGGCGTTGTCCTGAATGGAAGCTCACAGGACTTGCCTGGCTCTCAGTGGGGAGCCCTCCCCTCACTGTTGTGGGGCGGGGAAGATGGATGAGCTCTTCCCAGCTCCACGGCTCCAGTCGAAACCCACTCTCTGCCATGAGGCACAAGGCTGGTTCAGCTGGCTTCCCAGAAATCTGGTTCTGAAGGAAGCACACAGCTCCGCTGAAAACACATTGATCCTCTTCTCCCATTTGATCTTTCTTCCACATGCCTTTTGGATTACTGCTAGCATTTTGTTTCCATCTGTTTTCAACTCTTGTTAGACGCATACAAGTTTGGTTCTAGCCCTGAACAGGGCTGGGGTCCTCTGTAGGATGCTGCTGTGAGCAGCATCCACAGGAGATGAACTGCATGTCTTATTTCAAATCAACAAAGCCTGAGTGAGTACCTCCTACGTGCCAGGCACTGTGCTATCGATCAGGCACTTGTTAGATGCCAGGTCATGCCACTGCTCAAAATGCAGCTCAGGTTCCCATTTCACTTGGAGTAAAAGCTCAAGTCATTACAATGACCTATGAGACCTAAAATGATCCTGTCCCCATCCCACACCTTTCTGACCTCATTTCCTGCAACTCTCGCTCTTACTCTCCAAAGCCATCCTGGCCTCACTGCTCCTCCGTGACCGTCTGCCACCTTCTGCTTCGGTGCCTTTGCACTGGCTGTTCCCTCAACTCCAGCCCTTTCCCTAGAGTGGCCAATGCCCTCACCTTCTCCAAGTCTTTGCTCAGATATCACCTTTTCAACAAGGCTTCAATGGACAGTTCTGTTGAAAATTGCAGCCCTTTAACAGGACACTTGATCCTCCTTCTCGTCCTTCTCTAAATTTTCTTTTTCTGTAGCACTTATCAACCACTGCCTTTTCCCAGTTCCCTAGAAAACAGCTTGAAGGAATGAAGTTCCAAGGATGGAAAAAATGAGGGTAAGGGGGATAAAGCACAGAAGGGAGGAGAGCAAACCCAGGGGAGTATGTTTCCAGTGACACTGGCGACATGATGAACAATGGATTAGTCACAGGCCATCTTCGGAGAGGCTAAATGAAGCAAATGCATCTCCAAATAATGTGCCCAGGAAAGAGCAGAGAATGTATCCTTCAGTATCTGTCTCCCTTTGGTCAAAGTCTGCCCCGTGGGCGTTAACACCCTTGTACTTCCGGTGATGAGAAAGCAGAGTAGCACGAAGGAGGTCCCTCACCTCAGGGGCCCCAGCATGGAAGGTGGGAGAGGAGAGGCGAAACACAGGCACCCGGAGAGAGGCTTTGGGACACACCCGTGAGTGACATAAGCACAGTCCTCTCCGATGGCCCGCGGGAGTGGCAGTGATGGATGGAGGCACGGGTGGCCATGGGACTGCAGGCATAGCCCGAGGCGTCACCAGGGCTGCCCCACCAGGCACGGTCTGCGTGTGGACGTGCACTGTCCATAAACCGAATCCTGTGTGACCCTCCAACACCTCCCCCAGCTAGAATATAAGCTCCACAAAGGCAAGGTCTTTGTCTGCTTGTGTCCCTGATGCATTCAAAGATTCCAGAAGAAGGCCTGGCGCATGATACGTCCTCAGCACCCGACTGACAGAACGAAAGGGCTGTGATCATGAAGGCAACACAGGCCCTGCCCTCAAGGAGCTAACAGTGCCCAAGGAGACACACGAGCCGACAGTTCACTGCAGGGCAGAACGGGAGTGCCATGCTGGCAGCGGGCCAGGCGGCTGCAGGTGCACCTGGCAGAGCTGTGGGCGACTGATCTCTGAGTCCTGGCGCTTTGACTTTAGGTGCGACAGGTTTGTGCCCAGCCTGGTATACCCAATAAATCAAGGACACTGGAGCAGGAAAATCAAGATCTGGGCTCTAAACCCAACCTCAGCTGCTCATCGGCCATAAGACCTTTCGAGAATTATCTAAATAACAGTAATTACTATTTATCAAGTACTCACTTTCTGCCAGATCGCAGGCTGAGTAATGTACCGCCGCGGTCTGTTCAGGCTGCTATAACAGAGTACCAGAGACTGGCTGGCTTATAAACAATAGGCACTTGTTTCTCATAGTTCTGGAAACTAGAAAGCCCAGGATGAAGGTAGGTGCCGGCAGATTCGGTGTCTGGTTCATGACTGCTGTCTTTTCACTTTGTCCTCACAAGATGGAAGGGATGAGGGAGCTCCCTGGGTCTCTTTGATAAGATCATCAGTCCCGTTTATGAGACCAGAGCACTAATCATCTCCCAAGGCCCTACCTCCTAACACTATCACCTCGGGGGCTAGGATTTAACATAGGACTTCGGGTGGGACACAAATATTATACCCATAGAACTCACATACATTTCCGTATTTCATTCTGACAACAATCTAATGAGGGTGGTATGATGATCCTCATTTAATAGACGAAAACATAAACTAAGCCCAGAAAAGGTCGATGAACCAACCCGAGCTCTCCTGGCTAAGAAGTGGCAGAGCTAGATTTTGAACTTGAAACTGCCTCTGCCAAAGTCTAAGCTCATAATCACCTCCCTCTAGCACTGTACAGCTGGGTCTTAGTGCCCTCTTTAGTGAAATGAAAAGAACAGACTACATAATCTTTAAAGCCCTTTCCAATTAAGCTGCATCCTAAACATGTCAAGTTCAAAGAGAAGTGATCCAGCCCAGACTTGGTGGGAAATGATTGGACATTGTCCAGGACAAATATGCCTACAGAGTGCTGTGGGCCACCAACCAGGCCTGAGTCACCAGAAGCCTCCTTCCAACCCTCAGTAGAGTGGTCACAAGTCTCTCTATTCTGTACATGGGGACATACACAGGCTGGCCAGGGCAGAGATGTCACCTGAGGAAACTTGTTGTGTCATCATGAAGATACCCATACAATGTCCTCTGCAATTCCAAGTTTATGGAGGCCCGACTACTCACTCACTGCACAGCCCGAAGGTCAGAGGGCATCAGGGCAAATGCGGTCAAAGCCTGTCACTCAGAAAATGCCACGTCAGGCCTCCGTCACTGACCTAGGTCACCACTCTCTGGTAGAAACATAATACGAGCCACACACGTAATTTTACATGTTCTAGTAGCTGCACTTTTAAAAAGTAAAAAGAAATAGGCAAAATTAGTATTCATAATATATTTTGTTTAACCCAATATAGCCGAAATATTATTCTAACAAGTAATCAGTATAAAAGTGTTTCTGAGATAGGGTACATTCTATTTCTCATAGAAAGTCTTTGAAATTTGGTGTGTATTTTACTTAGAGCACCTCTCAATTCAGAAGGCACATTTCAAGTGCTCAGTATGAACTGACATGAGTAAAGTTTCCACATATGAACCGTGGCTACAGAACAGGACGGTGTAGGCTCAGTGTCCGCGGGAGTTGATGGAGAACACACACATACATGCCCACACTCACACCAGAGTAGCACAGACTACAAGGAACTTGTCAAACTCCCACAATATCAGGACCCACAAACAGCACAAGTGACCACCCTGCACCCAGATACCTGAGTGCAGCCCCGGGAACAGGCAGGGGCCCAAGGGAAATGGACAACAACCGGAATTCATGCACACAGAGTGCAGAGAAATGCGAGGAAGTTGGCCCCTCGTGTGCGAAAGATGTCCAGCTCGCTGCCCTGTGAGGTTCAGTTCACCATCTCATATGGAGAGTAGCAGGCCAAGAAAAAATACTGGAGGCCTTTAAGCAATTGAGGCAAGTGGTCAGAGGTCCTTGGTCAGTTTCTGGAGAAATGAGTTTCATATGAGATTTGGGAGAGGGGGGATATTTGTCATAAAGTTAACAATTTCTGTATTTAAGTGGTGTCAAACCACGGGAGCCCAGAGCCTTAATGCATTAATGAAAGCTTGGACCCCAAACTCATTCACACTGAAATTAATTGCTGCTCAAAGCATTTCTACAGAAGCAAGAAGTAACAGACAAGATGAGGGTTTTTCAAAACTGAAGGACTTGGAGACTTCTGGGGGATTGTGGTTATTCTAGAAGTGGGATGGATTGAAATGGATTTTTAAAAAAGAAAGAAGACATTGTCAACCCTTCTTTATAGCTCCCTTACACCAACCAAACACGCAAAGCAGTGAAGGAAGGGTGACTCTTTTGCCACCAGGAGAAGGCTGGCTGCCTCCCCAACACGGTGCCTCCCAGCGCAGACACTCCCTTGGCCCACGCTCCCCCGTCAAGAGCGAACCAGATGGGTGACACTTCAGAACTGCACTTGGGGAGTGTTTACTCGCTGCGTTTGTGAGGTTGAGGCTGGAGCCACATGGAAGGCACATGCAGGAAATGTGCTATAATAATCTTATGTTTATAACTCTGGGAGAAGGATGGCAGAGTCGAGGATGGGATTGATCAGGTTCCAAATCTATTTCCTGGAGTCAAATTTAAAAGAGAGACGTTAAGGGCAAAATCTCTAACGATGCGGGTACATCGCAACAACTTACGAGTTTATTTCTATTGGTGTTTGTACAGATTTTTTAAATCTGCTGCTTTCTTCTCACGTGGACTAGCCCATCCCTGCCAAAGCTTACAGAACTCTGAAATCTGCCTCCTGTAACATATTCTTATCAAATTCAGAAAATCTGATTTTCTAAGGGTTCATTTACAGGACAACAGCCCTCTTTTGCTGTAATGCTTTTATCTTTATTTATTGTTATTGTTCAGATTTTAAGCACTACCATCTGATAATCTTGTCCATTGTCAGTGATGTTAGACATCCAGCCAATTCTAGTTCCATTTCCAAGTTTCTCCCTGGACAGCCTGAATTCAGAATGCGTCTGTTTCCATTCCCTGGCACACCCATGCAAGAAGGCATTTTCAGGCCCGAGGAGTCTCTTGAAAGCCTCTTGTCTGAGCCGGCCGCTCCCCTCCAGCTGCTCTGAGTCACTGTTCCCCATTGTCTCAATTAGGATGGGATGTTTTATAGCTCTTGCTGGGGCTTTTCTGGGCTCCCCAGGATGGCTTTTAATTCTAGTCACATGCCTCAGGTAGGAAAGCTGTGAGGCAATGAAGAAAAAGAGGCGAGATGGAAAACTAACTGTAAGGATGACTAAGAGTAATTCCTACCATCAGCACGGCACTTTACAGTTTATAAAATGATTCTGCGCATGATATCTCATTTAACCCAATGAGACAGAGATTTGACCTTTCTATATATAATGAGGAAACTGAGGCTGGGTTTGCTGACAGAACTCACAGCGTCACACAGGTGGCCCACAGTGGAGCTAGGAATTGCAGTGACTCTTCAGACAAGAAACCCAGCCCAGTTTTGTCCATGTATCACCACCCAAAACACCAGCAAATTATCTCAGACAGCAGACATTATGTCTTCACAGAGCCTTACTCCATCAAACCCTGAGTGTGTAAGGCGTATTTAATTGCAAATGAACCATGACTCTTTCACCAAACATATTTCTAAGTCCTTTCCGTCATTGTCTTTGGTAAAACAATTTCAGTATTTACCCGAAATAAATAGAATGAGAAGAAAAAAGTAAAGTTGCATCCATATATTTATTGAGTCTACGTGAGAAAAAAATTTGATGCTTACTCTCAAGAAATTTATATTGTTTGAGTAGAAAAGCTATAGATTGTTGGGGGTTAGATGTCAGCCTAGGGTACCCAAATGAGAGCCGTCACCATTGTCAGGTGTGAGGCTCGGGGAGGATCATGGAATATTTTATAAAGAAGGAGGAATGTGAGCAAGCCCTGGGCGGGGGCTCCCCAACTTCCTTGAAGACGAGAGTCACCGGGCGTGCTGGTTAAAAATACGCTCAAACAAGATTTTCAGGAGAAGGCCTGGGGAACTAAGTGTTTCACCTGTGCCCCTAGCGTTCGTCAGGGCAGGGAAGGCCGAGAGCAGTGGGAAGCATGAGTCAGCCCCAGAAGCGGAGATGGTCCAGCTGCGGAGAACCGCCGCCAGCTGTGAGCGAGGAGAGGCGAGGGCAGAAAATGTGCCGAAAGAGATCGTGAGAGGTGACACCTAGAAACTAAGACGAACGCCAAGAGAAGACTTAATTCCAACATAAGGACAGGGACAGCAAAACATCAGCAAGCTGTGGGACAGATAAAGGGAGGGAGGGCTCCAGGAAAGGTTCTTGGTCTAGGGACATCTGGGTTCAGAGCCCAGTTCCACGAGAAGCTCACGGTGCAAAGCTATGTCTCTCACCCTTGGTTTCTTCCTCAATTAAATGATAATACTTAACACTTATATAGTAGTTGCAACATGGCCAGCATTGTTCTGTGTATCTTTATATGTTTAATCCATTTCATTCTCACACCAGCCACCACGTAAGGAAGGTTCTGTTATTGTCTCTGTTTTATAGATGAGAAAAGTAAAGCACAGAGAGCTTAGACCCCTTGCCCAACAAGTGATTGACAAGAGGCAAGATTCGAAGCCAGAAAGTCCGGCTCCAGAGCCTGCACACGTAAGCACTATCTCCTACCTCCTCTCTGTCTGGCCAACACAGAAAGCACAGGTGTGTGCATATACGAGTGTCACGTGTTTGGGGCGGGGAGATCATCTACTTCAGTGAGATGAGAGATTTGTTGGTGAATAGTACCACAATAGATTCTAAGGCAGAATACCTTCTAAGGTGGCTGAGGAAGGTTTCATGAAGGAATTCCAGCCACCTGATGGGGGAAGCCCAGCAAAGTGAAGGAGAGCCATATGCATAAAGATGGGAAGAAAGGAAATTTGGGGGGGGGGGGGGATTACCTAGCACCCAGTAGGTTCATTCATTCAGTTCAGAAGCTGGTGAGTGAGTGCCTGCTATGTGCCAAGACCTGCTGCAGACACTGGAGAAAGAAAGATGAGTAAATGGACACGTTCTCCACCTTCATGGGGCTTATAGTCCAGAATGACAAAAAAGAAAGCCAACAGATGAATGGACACGTTCTCCACCTTCATGGGGCTTATAGTCCAGATGGACAAAAAAGAAAGCCAACAGATGAATAAGACAATTAGGAGGGTGATGAGCTGCATGAGGGAAAGATCTGGAGAATGACCACTGGGTGACTACGCAACCTGGGGTAATAGGAAGACCTGTCTGAGGGAGGATCATCTCGGCTGAGAACCGAAAGAGCCAGGCAGGTGCAAGAAAGTGAAAGACCAGTGTAATTTGAGAGCGCTGGACAAGGAAGAGGTGACAGAAGGTGATGGCAGGAGACAGGCAGCCCCCTCGAGGCCACCACAAGGAGGCAGGGGTGCTGTAGTGGGGGCACACTGAAGGGCTTTAAGCAGGGACAGACGCTATCCAATTTGTGTTTAAGACAAAAGTGTCGGCTTGCAGGGGCCAGCGGGGAGTGGGCAGCGGCCCAGTGCTGGCTGGGGAGGTGCAGCGGCGAAGCTCGATTGGAAATGTATCTTAGAGGCAGAACTGACAGGTGCTCATAACTTTGTTCCCACCTCCATGGAAGAACAAGCTGTATACACAGCAGCAGGATTTAACCTCAAGTGGGGCCTCACCTGCCAAGCGTAAATCCAAAGGAAGAGGGCGAGAAAGACCAGGCACGTCCACAGCCTGGGGCGGTGGGGGGACTGATGGACACAAAGAGATGCTCTGTCTTGGACGCAGGGGTTCCTGCGCTGCTGTCCAGGTACGCACAACTCTGAAAGGTGAGTGCGAGAGCCAGATTCTCTCCGGCGCTTTCGAAGGAACCTGAATTTAGGGCAGTGGTCCAAACCAGAACAACAGATGTTCTGTGGTGAGCCCAGCACGATGCCTCCCTTGGCGCTCAGGGTCGGACAGACAGCCACGGCGACTGCGGGTGTCCTGGGACGTGGGCTCGTCCCAGGAGACCCCGAGGAGCGAAGAGACTCACAGAGCTGGGGAGAGGAGATGGCCGGCCACCAGGGACAACACAGCCACCTGGGAGCGCAAGCACAAGGGACGAGTACACGGGCTCAGAGGGGGTGGGAACAGAGTCGGGGGAGTCCAGACGTGTCCCAGTGTCGGTGGCTGTGGACTGACGGCCAGGGACAGGGTCTGCTGGAAGTGGAGTAACACTGCCATTGGACTTAGAATTCTCGGTACTACATTCCATTTGTAATAAAATCTTCCTTTTAAATAAACCAGTAGCGTCCTAGTATATTATTCTGCTAGCTTCCTGATCTTACTCCTTCGTTTATTAATTTAGCACATGGTTATTGACACAATATTCCAGAGCAGAGCTTCTCAAATGTTGACGTGCACGTGAACCACCTGGACACCTGGTTAAAACACAGGTTCTGGTTCGGTCGGTCTGGGGTGCGAGGTGAGATTTGGCATTTCTTATTGATTCTCTCGTGATGCCTACGCTGCTGGTCCTTGAACCACACTTTGAATCGGAAACCTTGTGGCCCAGTTCCCACACCTGCCCTTCAGTCCATCTCTCGTCCCACGTTGACTTTAAAATGAGTTCATTCTCTAATAATGACAGCAGGGGTCCCCAAACTCTGGGCCGCAGGAACAGGGTCGCAGGAGCAGGAGGTGAGCGAGCAAAGCTTCATTTGTATTTGCAGACGCTCCCCATCAAGCCAAGCTAAGGACATAGATCTGTGTATAATACCCCAAAACACTGGGCATTCTGTGCTGGGTACGAGATGAGAAGTCCCAACAGCTTGCTGGAGGAGCAGGTGGGGCGGTAGGTGACAGAAACATGGAACTATAATACAGTTACTGAATTGGACTGGTTTACGAGAAAATAGCAGTAAGGAGGACTTCATGCTAAAAACGTATTTTTCAATGTCGCAAGAAAAAAAGAGACTGGTTCCTTTGTTTCTTCATAAATTCTCCTTTTATGGACTGCAATTCCAAAGTCAAGGAAGCCGTTTGCCTAGCCAAGAGAGGTTGGCATCTCTGACTCGCGGCCCCAGATGCTAGCAGACATTTTGTCTGCAAACACCCAGAACAAGGGCTGCCCAGGCCGGGAGCAACCTTGTATTACGCATCTGAACTGGGAGCAGAGCCCAGCCCCGAAACCCAGGATGTGAGCGTACTCATTACCCAGCATTACTTGGCTGAAAATCTGCCCCCCATCACTGTGAGGTTTACTTCCATCATGATCATCGCTTCTCAGGGCCCTTCACCCCAAGTGCTGCCCTCCCAGTCACCCTCACAGATAACTCCCTGTCACCCGCCAGCTCCCGCCCAGAATGACCACTAACGAGGAGGCCCCACGACAACATGTCTGGGATTCAGAAGTGACTCCGCTTTCTCCACTGCTGAGTCACGGTTATTTGGGCCAGGACAATGGGAAGACCAAAGCCTACAGAAAGAGGAAGTCTCAGTCCCAGGGCCACGCCCTACGCTGCCAGCGGTCCTGAATGGGGGCAAAACGTCCCATTTCATATTTGGATCAGAAAGGACAAAGAGAACCAAGACCGTCATTAAACGCGGAAACACCTGGGGGCCAGCCACACCCCAGCTGAGTCCTGTGCGAAGGTTTTAGTCACAGCCTCTCTTTCCTCCCCACTAATGCGGGCTTTCTCTTTCCTGCATGGGACGCGGTCAGCTGAAACACATTCCTTAGGGAAAGGGGCCCTGTGAACACCCCCAGATGGGCACGGCTTCCCGGAAGCACAGAGCAGCTTCCTTCTCTGGACCTGTGACTATTCTTGATCCCATTCACTTCTGGGGACAGAAACCACAGCGGGTCAGATTGTGCGGCGGCGTTCCCACACACTGGATCACTCACTGCCTCAAGTGCAGGGCCCCACAGAGCTCTTCTGTACAGTCACACACACCCCGAGGCGCTGACAGTATGTTTTGTCATTAAGCAGACAGGAGAGGAACCTGAAGACACCAGCATTTCTTTTGCCAAACATTGCGACAACAGTTTCCAGAATTGCTGAAACCCCATTTCTTTCCACCAGCCGCCGAATGAGGGGGCAGCATACAGGGACCGAGGATGACACTCCAGTACAAATTGAGCCCCTTCCATAATGAAACGACCTGGGCTTTAGGGGCGATTTGTTTAAAGGCCACGTCATAAATCAGCCGTCAGTTCTTCTTTATTCTAGGGCTGGCGATCTCACCTTTACACTGAGTTAATCGCATCTGAAACTTGACCTCCCAGCCCGAGAGCCTGCCGGAAACATGTGCTCAATAACTTCTAGTCAAAGCAGCAAGGGCTTAAATTGTTCCACATTTTTAATAAATGGGCCAGGAACTTGTGGGGTGACTCCTGTTGAGCTAGGTGCTCAGCATATTGATGGGAGGCAGACGGCAGGGCCAAGTTTGCAAGAATCGGAACTGGGGAGAACCATTATGAATGTTGGCAGTCCAAGCCTGGACAGCACCAATTCATGTTCTTAAGTACAACCAGAGTGAGTCTCGGCCTGAAAAGCCCAGAAACATTACATCGAATGTCACTAACAGCTTGGCTGGGTAGGGGTGGGGTCAGTGCAAGTGGAGAGAGAAGGGAGGGAAGGGGTGTGGGATGACCTGCTGGGCAGACCGGAGGAAGCTGAGGCTGTCTGTAAGGACCTGGGCCCCTGGGACTCCTTCCAGCTCTTTGGTTCTCTGATGCTAAAAAGAGAAATTTGCTCAGGAAAAAGTAGTTGTCAAGCTCGCTGGGACAGGCCGAGGAGGTGATGCTGTAAGTCGGCCTTGATGAGAAGCTCATGTGCGCCAGGCGCTGTGCTAACCACTGCAGACGTCAGGATAATGAAGACCAGCTCCCTCCTCGGGGAGCTAGCCCGCTGCGGTGGGAGACAAACAGGAAAGGAGATTTGGTGATTGACTATAATGAACAACTGCTAGGCTTGTGCTAGGGTTCAAGGATACAAGAAACAAGATATATGGCCCCTTCCTCCCTCCCCCTCACAGTCTAGTGCAGGGGGCGGGGGGTCGGGGAGGACAGTGTAACAGAGACGATGACAAGGTGCGATGAAGCCTGTGGGAGGGCCACCCGGATGTGGGCACTCAGGGACACCTTCCCAGAAGAGGAGGAGCTCGGCTGAGACCCGAGGATGAGCGGCAGCTCACCACACGGGGGTGGGGGACACAGAGAAGGGGCACGTAATGCTCTCAGGGACCAGGACATCAAAAGCTCAGGGCTGAGAGGAGGCAGAGCCCTTGAGAAACTGAGAGGAATACATTTAAACTCAAGTATACAACGTGGGGGAAGAGGTGACAGATAAAGCTGGGCGGCAGGCGGGGGCCTCCGTGTACAGCACACAGCAGGAGCTCTGTGGGTGCACAGAGGAAGGGAGCCATGGAATGTGCTGAGGGCTGGAGAAGACTTTGGAAAAAAAAAAAAAACAGAGCCTCTTAGAGGATGACTAGGCGTTTACCAGAAGAAATGAGAAGCCCATTCCAGGCAGAGGAAAAGGTGTGTACAGGGCATTTTGGCATTTTGAAAATTAACCCTATTCTCTCTCATAATCCCAGGAGGTCAATGTACCAAATTCTGTTCTACAAGGTTATATCAAGGTCAAGATTATGAAGCCTCAAGCTCCAGAAGAAGTGGGAATGGACACAAAGCATACTCACTGACGCAGGCCAGGGTCCTTCTGCACAGAGTCTCCCATTCCCCCTGCTGTGGAAAGCCTGCATTTCCAAAATCAGAAACATAGCCCAGCCAACTGGAAAAACTTCAGGGGGAACTTGGAAAATGACCACTTCATTGGGGAGTTTCTGCCTCTTTAACAATATAAAAACATCCTCAAGACAAGGACTCTCAGAAATTATGCCTATTTAATAAGCAATACTTACTACGTGCCAGGTACTGTGCTAAACGCTCATAAGCATCATCTCATTTAATCCTCTAATCAGCCCAGTGAAGTGTAAGTGTGCCTATTACTTTAAAGATGAGAAAACAGAAGTCAAATACCCTGCCCAACGTCTCTTGGTGAATGGCAAATGTAGGAAAAACGAGGACCCTCCGAGCCACATTTCCACCACTGTGGCCCACTGCACCCCAGAGACAGGCAAGAGCATCACCGAACCACAATGCCACCGAAAAAAAAATAACATGGAGACCAGCAAGAGAAAGACGATTTCACAAATACATGTAAACCAAAGAGATTACCATGGGGTCCACCTGAAGTCAAAGGCTTTTTACCATCTGAAGAAATGACTGGCAGCTGACTCTCCTCAACTTCCTAAAGATAAAGCTGCCTCTTCCATGAGGCGTCTAGATGGCCTTTCTCGAGAGATCTCTTCATTCCCCTTTTCCGGTGGGATCCCCGACAGGCCCATGTTACAGGTGGGGGAATCAAGATTCAGAGCTCTTAAGTATCTTTTCCAAAGTCCTGCTGCTATTGAAGTGCTTGAGCCGGGGCTCACACCAGGTTCTGCGTGATGTCAGGAGCTGAGCCTCTCCCACACGCCCGCCACGTGGTGGCAGAGCGAAAGGGGGCCCTGGGTGTTCCCAGGAGGAGATGTCTGAAGCCAGTGAAAGAAAGCCAAGAACCCGCTACGCAAGGCCTTTCATGAAGAGAAATTGTACTTTACAAGGATGCTGACACGTCTATTCTGCCAAACGCAGGTTCTTCCACAAAAGAAAAAAAAATAGTTTGTCAGTGCCAAAAGGGAGAGAAAGGGACCATCTGCAGATGAATGTAATGCTTGCTCTCCCAGCCAAACTTATGGTTAAACTTTCCACTCTCAGATGCCATTGTGGGAAAGTAACTCCTAAACTGTGGAATCTGTATAACGTAAGACAACATCAATAAAGCATGGGCGAGGCTAGACCCCAAGAGACCTGGGGTAGAACGGCAAGATGGGTTGCTTGGGAGGAAGGGTTCGCAGAAGGAGGAGCCCATGTGTGCAAACTTGTACAGATGAAACCTTCATTGTATTTATTTCATGCCCAAACATATACTCTTGAGCTGCCTGTAATCTTGTGCAAGCGTTAAAAGGTGACGTCCAAGAAAGAGCACTGGACGGAAAGGAGACTTGGGTTCAAGTCCAATCTCAGTACCATTCTAGGAGTCACAGAAGCTTCTCAGTCTCTCACTTTCTTTGTTTACAACATGAAGAAATTGAACGAGAGGATCTCTTGAGGCCTCTTCCAGCTCGAAAGCATGTGATCATAACTCCAGCACCTCTCCCTTCTCATTCTTGCTGGGGCCACAGAGGTGAGGCCCACCTGAGAGAGTAGCCCATGGAGCCAGGACCGTGAGAAGGTATTACTGAAGCGGGTGGAGCCCGAAGATAAATTCTGTCCACTCTAGAGCCTGAGACCACCCTACATTCCAGCCACCAGACTCGACCACTGAAATCTCTGCTCCCCCTGCACCCACACGCTCTCGCCTCCACCCCGACCCTTCCTGAGCCTGTGCCTGAGGGGCCAATGGGGGTCAAGCCGGGAGATAAATAGCCCCCAATCTCAAGATATAGATGCCCTCAAGAAAGCAGAGAACTCGCCCCAGAGTTAAGACAACCTGTGTAGTTATCAAGAGCAGCGGGTTGTGGGTAAACCAGGTTTTGTCTCCAATAAGCCGTGAGATCTGAGGGATTTCACCTCTCTGAGCCGAACTGTCCTGACATGTAAAATAATCGTGAGGATGATACAACCTCTTGGCCGATCTCACAGCACATCTGATTACCAATTTACATATAAAACTCTAAGGCTTTACAAGTGAAGCAGCTGCTGCCCCCAGGATAAGTCCACGGCTAAGGGCTATGGTACATGCAAAGCACAGTACATGCTTGTCCAGCCCTCTTTCTATTAAAATAGCCCCAAATCGCTCCATACTCATTGGAAAGAAGAGGATTCGCTCTCTTCAGGTGGCAGGGCATATGAACTAGGCACAGAGCAGAGGGTCCGGCCACTCAGGCCAGACTAGAGAACCCACCAGTCACCACGCAGAAGCATGAGCCCCCTGGGGCCGTGGATGGAGGGGAGTCGGAAGAGGTGTCTCTTTCCTGACTGAACCGACTTCCACAGAAAGTGAGTCAGGACAGTCCCCAAGAGGAAGCTGCAGCTCCCTGGGACAGGGGTCACTTCCTGTGCAGGGCTTCATGCCCAAGCACCCAGCATGGAGCCTGAACGCTACGGACACTGATTAAAATCTTGGTGACCTAACCGACAATTAGAAATGGAGAGGCTGATGGAACAGAAACCCCAGGGAGCAAACTGAGTAGGGGGCTGAGGGCCTATCGTGGCTAGGTTGGCCTCCAGGACAGGGACAAACCAGAGGTTGGGGTGGCCCGGAGAACTAAGGATAGCACTTGGAAAAACCAGACCAGAGAGAGGGTCAGTCTGTGAGTCACCTACCCTTCACACCCAGGACCCATCTGCGGAAGGAGCTGAGGAATGTAAAACCGTGCGTCAGCAGGTTATCTCTGCTGCTACCGTCTGAGTCACCTCTGGTGCCCCCTGGGCCTGCCCTCGTGTGCAAGGGGGTGTGCAGGTGCGTGTGTGGCCACATGTTTATATCTGTACCCACTCACTCACCCGACACCACCAGCCAAGATGAGTCAAGAGTCTCTCTCACGTTTTAAGCTATGTCACTGGGCTGTTTGGCCAGTGACTCACAGCTGACTTGCCCTCCCTTGGGGGAAATGTCTTCGAATAGAGGTGAAGTTGGCATACCTCACCATGTGTCAGGGGCCACGAGATATGCTATTAGCCAGGTTCCGTGAGTTGTGGGGAGCCATGTTTTTCCAGGCTCTCTGTGAGCACCGAGGAGCCGAGGCTCAGGCCCAAAGCTCAGCACGGTGCTTCACCCCAACCCTACCAAGAACTCCCTCCTCCTCCTCCAAAGCCCTCCCTCATCTGCCCCTCTCTCCCTGAGTGCCCCCTGCTTCTGCATCAGCTCCCAGGGCATGGTTACAGGAAAGGCAGCTCCGTCCTTGGCTATTGCAATCTCTTATTAGAAAACTCTAGAAGGCCCCAACGCCTTCCCAATTCCTCTCCTCCGCCCTGCCAAAAGAATTTCTAGTAAATCACTCTTCTGGGCTCTGAAATCGTTCTTGACATCACCAGATGAACCTTTCTCAGATGTAGCTCACTGCTCAAAAACTCCCATCTCGTACCAAACGCGATAAAAATGTCTGGTCCTTGACACTGTGTGGTTCGCTGCCAGCCGCACGCAGGGCGAGAAGGAGGAGCTGGCAGCAATGCCTGTGCCACGTGGCCCTGGCCCAGCTGAGCGTCCGACGTGAGCCCCTGACCTAACCCGGGTGGGTCTGGATCTCTTTTTGGGAAATTCTGCATAGAGGCTCAGAAATTCCAGTCTCAGTCTGGGCTAAAGTCTTCAACAAGTAAAGTATAAAGACTCAGGGGGTGGGGTAGGGGCATTTTTCCCATCGCGTGACCAGGAAAGCTCAGAAAGCAGGTCCACAGTGAGGGTGGGGTGGAGCTGACATGCGCAGAGAAGCCGAGGTGGGAGAGAACATATAGTGTCCAGGCCCCTTGCAGTCCTCAGTTCCCAGGGTTCAGTGCTACCTAAAAAAAGCACTTTCTGCAGTTTCAATATATAAACATAGAGAGTGGTAGATGAGATAGTTAAATGTCCACTTACAACAGAAAATTTAATTAGAAAAATATTTAAAATCACATCAGATATAAGATTTTAGGAAATTTTTTCTACACTCACAGAAGAAAAAGGAAGGGCAAGAAGGAGAAAAGCAAAAAGAAAAAGCAATTTATAGCATCAGAAATGTTATGTTTTTCATTCTCCTTATTATGCATGATCTAAAAATGATCTTCAAAGGGCTTGTTTACCATTACACCCATCACTTAAAAGTAGAAAGGCCTATTTCCAGGAAGAATCACTTAACATATATTACGTTTATTTGCCTTTTCCCTCCATGGTTTCTATTTAAAGAACTCCAAAGCATTTTAAAAGGGCATTGATTAAGCTTGTTTCAGGCTGGCCTTAATCAAATACTACCCTATTGTTCAAAATATGAAAGCCTTTGTGTGGCCTTAAATAAAGTTGCTCCCATAGAATCATTTGGGTAAATCCCCACTTACGTTCAGGCATATACATTACTTTATTTCACTTAAACTTTACAAGCATCATTGAAGGTAAGTAGTATTGTCTTTATTCTATAGATAGGCCTCGGCGCATGAGTTACCCCAAAACTGTTTTAAGATAAATAAGTTCCCAGCCAAGGTGAGAAAATCTCAGGAAGAATCCAAGATCTGTTTCCTTCCTCTCTGTCTGTCTCTCTGTCTGTCTCTGTCCCCCCCCCCCCCCCCCCCCCCCTCTCTCTTTCTCTCTCTCCTCCCTCTCTCACATATTTTTGCTTCCCAGATGTGAAGTCCTAGAAGGAAAGAGAAGTAGGAGGAGCTAAGAGAAAAGAAAGAGGGAAGAATGGACATTTTCTGAGCAGTGCTTTTATAGTAGCAATAAAAATTGCTAACATTTATTGAACATTTACTATAAGCCAGTCACTAAGCTAATGCTTTACAAAAGTTGTCTCATGTAATCCTCACCGATAGCCGAAAAGTTGGGCATTATCCTCACACGTCCACAGAGGAAGAAGCTGAGATCCGAGGTCACCCAGTTAAGTATGTGGCAGAGTCACTAAGCTCAGAGCCTGGGCCCTTAATCCCCAGTAACAGACTCATGTGGACCAACTATTGGTCCTCAGCTGGGCCAATCACACGGACCAAATCACATGGCCCGCATCCACTAGCCAACCTAACACCCAGGCCAGGTGCTGGGGAAGCAGTAAGAGTCACTGAGATTTGAGATGGAGAAAAAGCATGTCACCAGCCCAGACTAAAGGCCAAGGGGCTCAGACCTCAGGGATTTCCCTGCCGTTTTTTTATAGAGCACACTCTGGTCGGAACCAAGCCTGGCACCTCCTCTGACCAGAATCCAGGAACCTTGAGCTTCTCAGGAAGGTCCCAAAGGGAAAAGGAGCTGTCAACCAGGTGATTGTTCCAAAAGCTTCCAAAAGCTCAATGTGAATGGGTTAAATTGTTCTTGAAAGGCCGGAAACCAAAGAGACAGGGTCTCCTCATTCTCCTATTCCCAGAGGCCTCCAAACATCCCCAGGGAAGCAAGAAGGAGCCAGTACCCTGAAGCATCTTGTTTTGATTGCACTGAAAATATCCCCTGTCACAGCCCAGCCCCTGAGCATTCTCCACTCCGGAGGCAGAACACAGAATGCCATGCGTGCGGAGTTCCCGCTCGCTGCACTCGAGGGTATGACAGCCAAGAATGCTTTCATAGTTGTGCTGTGCTGCCTGATTCCGTCTGGAATGCATGGACTTTGTCCCTTTGATCTTTAACATGGCTGCTCGCAGAGGCCAGAATCCCAGCATTTGCAGCTAGTTCTGGCCTCATTCTCCACGGACTCTGCCTCCTCCCCAAGTTTGCGGACACTATTCTGCAACTCTGAATTCAGAGGTCGCTCCTCCTTCCCTCCCCTGTTGCCCACTCCTGAGAGCACAGCCTCACCCCCAGAGCCCTGACACGCTGCTTCCCTGCCATCAGGCTAGACTTGCCACCTATGACCTTCCTCTGCCATGTCGGGGTGAAGGGAAACTTGGTCTCCTCTTCTCAAGACTCTGCCTCCACAGTGTCTCCTGCGCCCCCAATACAGGGACCAAACATCGAGATGCTGGAAAACAAGCATCTGGTTAATTAGCTAGTGGTTTTTCAGTTTATTTGTGTTTTGCTTTTCATCCAGATGTTGGTGTCATGTGGACCCTGCCTGGAAGTTGTGTTTTTTATTACAATTCGGAATAAGTCACAACTAGAAAAAGTGCGATGCCGTCTGTCCTTTATAAGCGAGACACTTTCCAGCACCACGTCCAAGAAGAAGATCTGGGGTCATAACCTGCTCAAGGAGACTTAGCCGTGGAGCTGCCACTCTCTTTTTTAAAAGGGCATTTCTACAGGAAAAGAGGTAAAAGCAGGATTCTAGAGTCTGCTTAAAGTGGGCTGATGGGGGCCCCAGAGATACCAGGTCCTAATCTCTGGAGCCGATCATACTACTTTCTCTGGCAAAAGTGTCTTTGCAGCGGCGATTAAGTGAAGGATCTCGAGATGGAGACACCATCCTGGATTCTCTAGGAGAGCCCCACGCACCATCACGTGTGTCCTCATAAAAGGGAGGCAGAGAGACATTTGACACACACGGAAGATGGCAGAGGGACATTTGACACACACGGAAGATGTAGAGATGAAGGCAGAACTGGAATGGCACAGATATAAACTAAGGGATCCTGGAAGCCACGAGAAGCTGGAAGAAAAGCTGGAAGGATCGCAGCCCTGCTGGCAGCTTGATTTTTTTACTTCTGGCTTCTGGGGCTCTAAGAGAATAAATTTCTGTTGTTTTAATCCAAATTTGTGGTGATTTGTTAACAGCAATCTCAGGAAACTAATACAGCGCTGATTTCTAAGAGCCATTGAACACAAGCCTGGAGGTGGGCAGTAAAGAAGGAACAGGCAGGACTAACAGACTGTAAGACCTTCTACATGTGGGAAGGCTCGTTGGTGACTAATCTTTGCATCTGTCTAGGGTCCATACAGTTTAAAGAGCTACTGCACATCAGAGGGAGAATAACAACTCTAACAGTAGCGTAAGGAATCTGGGTGAGTTTCGGGGCTCTTACTTGGGGTTCTGCCAGTGAGCCCAGGAGTATTCAAGACTTCCTATGAGTTCCTGAGAGAGATGGGAGCACAAGGAAAAATATCAAATGCAAAACCAACTTATCTCTATCTAACCATCTAACTGGGTTTGGGCCTGAGACTCCACTGCAGATCCTCCTGGCAACCTAGGCTGACAAATCTGTCCTGGTCTGATGGCTGAAGGGTCTTACCACCTTCTGGCCAGATGTGGAAGACAAAAGAGATGAGCTCCCACAAACCGGTGTGGATTGGTAAACACACAAGCCCATTGTCTTTCAAATCCTAGCCACTAGTAAACATGGCTCTATGCCCTGGATTGTGACTAATCGAATTAACAACTCGCCCTCCCCGATGGACACAAGAAGGGAAGTAGGAATAGAGCTAAGCTAATCCCTCTCCCACAATTAGAAACAACTTGGGAACCACAACCTCCCCAAGATTGTTCATTAAAATCTCTATTTGGGGACATGAATGATGAGAGCGAATCACACCTTCTGCCCATTTCAGCTTCCTTCTCTCATCTCCACCAAGCAAAAGTGATACCGAGCCAGTGTTCTGTGGGTGCCTATCTCATGCCATGCACTACTCTAGGCACAGCACATTAACAGGACAGACACAGTCCCTGGTTCCATAAAGGACCATAAATTCCCTCCTGGGCCCTACAGAGCCTTTGCCATCCTGAAACACAGTCCAAGGACGTCCACTCCTAGCTTAGTCCCTTCCAACGTCCAGTTCCCTAAAGTCGCACTTTCTGTGCAGTGCCATACTGGTCTGAAAACCTGAAAACTACAATTCTTGAAAGAACCATGTCTTAAAGAGTATGAGAATCAGATAAATGAACTTCTCCAAAGAGCATGAAACACTGTAAAAATACAAGGCATTTTTTAATTGCAATCTATAACGAGTTAGGTCGGAGGATCAGAAAAGTGTGCTGCTGAGGTCAAAACTTTGCAGTCTCATTAACTGCATTTACTCTCATGTCACATCTGGACTTAAACCTCAAACAGCTGATTAAGATGATGAGAAATCAGCTGACTCCCATATATCCTTTTTGAGAATCAGCCAATAGCATTAACTTCCTCTACAAAGGAGGGCATGTTATTTTTGAAACACGGAGAAAGAACAGAAAGAAGACACTTCACAAGCCCCAGGAAAATCTAAGACCATGAATAAGCAAGCCATCTATCTACAGGAGAAGGAGGAGGAGGAAGAGAAGATGGAGAAGAAGAGGAGAAGATGATGATGGCAAATATTTCTAAATATGCACATGTTTGTTGTGATGTAGAGATGGGACCTCTGTGAGTGACCACCAAAGGAGAATTGTCTCTTTATCTGATGACCACATCCATGCACAAACACTAAAACTGAAACTGGTGGAAATCAAAACAATTGTTCCAAAATGATGAGATTTGGGGATTAAGCCTCATCTTCTAATGCTAGTAAAAAAGTCAGTCTTGACTGATGCCATGGGAAATGGCACAGAGCTTTCCTGCCCGGGACCTGTGGTGACCTGGGTGGTAACTTCCAGGACCAGGGAGTCTTGTTTCCTATTCCTTTAGCCCCAGTCCATCACTGACACTTCCCACTAGACCATGACCACTGTTTGGGTCAAAATGAGTGGAAATGCACCACAGGAGAAGAAACAATAACAGAGAGAAAAAGAGGAAAGAAAGAAGAGGAAGTGACAGAGATAAAAAACAGTGCAGGAACGTGCAATTTGGAGAAGAAAGTGGGAACAGGCCACTTTAGAGGTTTGGTTGAACTGAATGAACTGAAGACAAAGTCCAGCGAGATGATCCCATCGCCCTCCAGCTGGGTACATTACGTCCTTACAGACCAGTCTGTCCAAGAGTTCACTTTAGTATTGCACAATCATTCATTCATTTGCTCACTCATTCATTCAACAATTCCTTGTGGAATGTGCAGGGTCTTGGGCTTAGTTCTAAGGAGTCAGAGAGGTGAGCACAAACTTAAGAGGCGTGAGATGTAAACAAGGTTACTATTAGTGTAACCTCCACATAGGAAGAGTAGAGCCTGATAGAGTGCTTTGTTAAAAATAAACTTTTATTTTATAATACCTTTAGATTTACAAAAAAGTTGTGAATAGAGCACCGAGTTCCCACAAACCCCACCCCCAAGTTCCCCATTTTTAACATCTTGTATTAGCGTGGTGCATTTGTCACAATTAATAAACCGATACTGATTCATTATTAACTGAAGTCCAGACTTTATCCAGATTTCCTAAGTTTTTACCTAATGTCATTTTTCCATTCCATGATCCCATCTTGGATATCACATTTATCAAGTCTCCTTAGGCTCCTTTTGACTGTGACAGGTGATAGCATGCATTTTTAAGCAACTTTATTTTTTCTTATACTGTCTCTCCAAGCAGGCTCAGCGGACCGGTTATTTCTGTCCCTAGATGAAATCTTGAGCTGGTCCCCAAACATTTTCAATTTCTCTCAGATAATATGTCCTACTCAAATACAAATGCATTATGTCCCACATAGTGTCACAACTGGTCAAAACTGGGGGGAGGAGTCAGTAGAGGAATAAATAGAGAAGTGAGCAGAGATGTGCGAGGATGCGGGAAAGCGGAGTATGGTGAAGGCCAGAAGCGGAGAGTCTTAAGAGAGAAGGGGCATCAGATACTGAAGAGAGACCCTGGTAGAGGTGGAGAAAAGGACTTGGCCATCAGGAGTTCACTTACAACCTTCAAGAAAACGGTGGCGTAGAGTGGCAAAGAAAGAGGTTAACGGGTGAATATGTGGCCAGAAAATGAAGACCACCAATGTAGACTCCTTTCTTAATAAGCCAAGTGGCGAATTTAAGGAGAAAAATAACCTGACACCTTGAATGGGCAGGAGCAGGTGTACAGGCTGAACTAGTGATTCATTTCTAACCAACATAATACAGCAAAATTGATGAAATAGCATGTCTGAGATTAGGTTATAAAAGACTGACTGACTTTGCTCACTCAACCTGCCACGTTATGAGCTGCCCCATGGAGAGGCCCACCTGGCAAGGAACTAAGGGTGGCCTCCGGCCAATAGCCAGCAAGGAATTGGAACCCTCAGTACAGTAGCCCTAAGCCCTCAGACCAACAGCCTGTGAGGAGCCGAGTGCTGCTAACAATTCCATAAATGCACCCGCAGGCAGCCCACCCCCTGGCTGGGCCCTGATGTAGACAGCAGCCCCAGCCAACACTTTGCAGCCTGCAAGAGACCCCGAAGCAGAGGATTCGGCAAAGCCATGCCCTGATTTCTAACCTACAGGAAGCCACAAGAAAGAAATGTTTTAGCCACTGGATTTTGGGATAATTTGTTACGCAGCGATGGGTAGCGAACACAGGACAGTTAGTTTTGACAAGGGAGACCTGCACAGGATTCTAGTTTCAAAATATATTGCCCGTGAGTATCACCTTGGAGTCTGTCAAAATGCAGACATCAGACCCAAAGATTTTTATTTAGGTGCTGAATACCTGAACAACTCTTTGGGAAAAGGTCCAAGAAATTGCATTTTTGAAACAACTTAGATGATTCTGGTACAGCTAAGGGAGAAAAGTTATGAGTGAAAAGGAAATACCAAGACATGGAATTCAGAGATGGGGACCTTGTTGTACTAGTGTAGGCAAGATGGGCAAGAATCCAGGAACCATGAGGACACTGGCCTTGAGTTTGACCTCTTTCTCTGAAATAGCAGGGAAGAACAAAGATATGGGGAAAGATACATAGAATTTTTGAGATAGAAAGAAGGAAAAGTCTCAGTCATCCCTGAAGGAAGGACATGGACCTATCTACAGAGCCTGAGCATGTGGAGCTATTGTTCAAAGTTTAAAGAGAGAAGAAAGAATTTAAAAAAGAAATAGATTGCTTGAAGAAGCTTTGGTGAGTCAGTAGCATTTTTTAAACAATAGTAAGAGGATTGAGAGGGCCAGAGGATGACTAATGAGCATAATTTGGAGGGAAACGGAGGAACCCACTCTCCTCACCCCCTTCGCCCTGTGAGCCATTGGGAGCGTCTCTCTTGGAGAAAGTTGCAGAGACAGTATCCAGGGAAAACACAAGTTTCTGCTGTGTAAAGGGACAGAAAAAGTCTTTAGAGAGAAGGGAAGAGGAGTTTATTCTCAGTAGAATAGGCTTCTACTAGGCTCAGTGGAAGAGCCCCATACAAGGAAGCAAAGGTGTCCTGGGTGGGAGTGGAGCTGAACTGTGGAGAAAGGGAGGAGGGCAGGAGCAGAGCACAGGAGGGCGGGAGGCAGTGCCCGAGGAGGCTGAAGGTCGCAGAGGGGCTAGAGGTTCCTGATAGAAATGAGAGGACAGAGCAGACACCAGTTAAGTTCACTGAATTAACTCACTCCCAAAGTCTAAGTTAAATAGTCACCCATCGTCAACATTGGCATCTACAGCTCCTCTATAAGCAGGTCCAAGATGAGGGCTGAGTGCAAGTCTCTAACAGGGCTGCCTCTGTGAGCTGGCCTCCAGTGAGGCTCAGGTCTTGGGAAAGCAATGGGACACGTCCATATGCAAAATGTGTACAGTCCCATATTTATCCTTTAAAACTGTTCCATTCATCTCGTATAAGAGCTTGCCTGTGGCTAACTTGGGATAGAGCAAAGATTCCTAGCCTGAGAGTTAAGAGACCTGGGTCCTGGTTTCAGCTCTACCCTGACAAGCTAAATGACCTTAAAAAGCCATTAACCTCCCTGACATCATTTGTAAAGTGAGGGGGCTGAGCCAGATGTTCCCTCGTGTCCCTTCCAGCTCCAACATTCTGAGAACACGCAACCCTAAACCAGGTCTAGGGATCATGTGGTTTAGTTCCTGGAATTTCGCTTTTAAAAAGGAAGGAAAGAACTCCAACTCTTATCTGTTAACTTCTGGGACTTCCTATCCATTGATAGGATTCCCTGTGGAAATGTTTTGAAATCATGGACATTCCATGAAATGAAATTCTGGGGATTAATCTGCAATGAGGGCTGAAAATCTTCTGAGTGATTTTTCCCAAATGTATGAGAAATCTTTATCCAATTGGGTGTGGGGTAGACTCTTTTCTAAAGCATCCTGTTTGCATTCTCAAGGCAAGAAAAAGCACTTAGGCCCACAAAGGAAGATGCCCTGACGGTGATGGATGAATCACGTCTAAGTTTTTAAACTATCCCCAAGTATTGCCACACAGACGTCTACAGATTGTGAAAGAACTCGGGTCACGTAGATGAAGTGAAAGTGGGACTTTCTCCTGACCTCCAGCATCTCTGAGGAAGGCTCTCACCATCACTTACTTCTCTGACAGGAACCCCTAAGGTCGTTAAGTCCCATCTTACATTTTGGAAATTCAGGATAACCTAAAAGATGTTCCAGCTCATATTCCCAAACTTTACATGAAAGCAAGGGGGTGAAAACAAACATGGAAATTTCTTTCGATTTCGAAATGCAGGAAATTTGATTACACTGGCCGGGCACTGGGAACTCTGTTCACTTTCTCACAATACATAACCAGTAAAAATAAAAATATCCTTTACGACGCTACACTGTATATTTTAAATACTTTACATATATTTTTTTCACTCCTTCAATAAATATGTATTTAGCACCGTGCTAGGTGCTGGTAGGGAACTCATTATCTAAGCTATGAATTATCTACAATGCAATGAAATAAATTCTATAATAGTGGTATATTAAAAGGGAAATGTAATTAATTCTGCCTCAGGGTAAGGAAGTTGAGGATGATGAGTCTTCAACGATGAGTAAGAGTTTGAAGGTGAGTAAGAGCAAGCCAGGTGATAAAAGGGATGTGAAGAGCATTCGAGGTAAAAGGAACAGAGGAAAAAATGACATAGAAATGTGAGACGACATGGAAAGATAGTCCATGTTCATAACTTGGAAGAGTCAATATTGTAAAGTTATCAATTCTCTGTAACCGATCTACAAATTCTACACCACTCCAATAAAAATTCCAATAGGTTTTTTTTTTTTTTGGCAGAGATTAGTATGCTAATTCTAAAATATGTATGGAAATACAAGGGCCAAGGACAGCCAAGGCACTCTTAACAAGCAATTTTTTTGTCAGATATCAATCTTATTCTGAAACAACAGAGATTAAGAGAGTGGATTTTGTGCAAGGATAAACAGACTAACAGAATAAAAGAGCAATTTCAGAAATCCACACATATAGGGACACTTGATTTGTAACAAAGGTGGCATTGCAGAGAAGTGAAAAAAAACTATATTTTTAGTAAATGGTACCGAGTTGATTGGATATCCATATGGAAAAAAATAAAGTGAACTCTTTCTCATACCATATACAAAAATCAGTTCCAAGAAGAACATAGCTTTAAATGTGAAAGGCAAAATGAAGATTCTAGACATTAATATAAGGGATATTTTCATGACTGTGAGGAAAGATATATTTTCTTAAATAAGAGGTAAAAATACATTAATCATAAAGAAAAAGATCAATAAAATGGGATGTATTAAAATAAAGACTTACATTTACCAAGACATAATTAAGGAAGTACAAAGGCAAGTTACAAAATAGAAGACAGTATTGGCAGTTTATGTAACTCACGAAGGATTTGCATTCATAAAATAGAAAGAATTCCTATATATTAGTAAGAAGAAGATAAACATCCCAATAGAAAAAATGTGAAAGAGCTTTGAACAGATACTTTACAAAGGAATGGCCAGTAAGTAAGAAAAGTTGTTCAACTTCATTATCAAAAAATATACAAAATAAAACCACAGTGATAGCTAGCTCTACATATCCACCAGCCGGCCTAAAATTTTAAAAACTAAAAATAATGAATGTGGGTAAGGATTTAAAGCAACAGAATTTCTCGTACACTGCTGGTGGTTGCATAAATTGATACAGCCAGTCTGGAAAATATTTTGACATTAAGTATTTTTTAAATTTTTCAACTACAGTTGACATACAATATTATATTAGTTTCAGGTGTCATTTGTTCTCTGTATCTATGAGTTTATTTCTGTTTGGTTTGTTCGTTTGTTTTTTAGATCTCACAAATAAGTGAAATCATATCCTGTAATCTAGGCATATACCCAATGAAAATACATGCACATGGGCACCAAAAAACATGGTCAAGAATGTCCATAGTAACTGTCTTTGTAATAGCCAAAACTGAAAACAAGCCAAATGTTTACCAGTAAATAAATTATGGTGTATGTATATGATGTAACACCATACAGCAATGAAATTTGTAAACTCTAGGTACATTTAATGTGAATGAGCCACAGAAACCGGAGGGGGAAAAAAATTGCTCAACAGTTCTAGTTAAATAACCTTCAAGAACAGGCAAAACTATAGCATTAGAAGTCAAATAATTGTCAACTTTGAAGAAGTTTCTAGTGTGAAGACAGAGGAATGGGTGTAAAAGAGGTGCTAACAGTCTTCTTTTTCTTGACCTGGGCTGGGATTACACAGGTATTTGCTATGTTAATTTATTGAACACATTTATTTTGAGTGTGTGTTATATTTTTTAATTAAAAAAGTTAAAAATAAACAAACTAATTAAACACGAGTGCCTGTCATGTAGTAAGCACTCAGAAATAGTTCCCACTATTATTCTCTCAGCACCCCTGTCACCCCTGAGCACATAAAGCAGACTTCCTCCTCCCAAAGGACTCTCCAAGGAAAGTTACAAGCTGTCACAGGCAAGTAATGACCTTCCTTTTCCTCTCCCTTTGGGACCAAGGTTATAGATAATGGGAAGGGACCCAAGAGGAGAGTCCTTCATTTCTCCACCAGCCCCACACTAAGAAAGGACTCTGAGGATGACCTTATATGCCCCTGCCTCTGCTCCACAGCTTTGAAAACTGGTGTAACCAATTGGAAGGCCAACTTAGCACTACCAGTGAAGTCAAAGATGCAAATGGCCTGTGACCCACCATGTCCACTGCCAAGTATCTTGCATGGCACACAGGTACAAAAAGTGTTTAATGTAGCATTATTTATAATAGCAAAAAAGGAATAGGAAAAAAATCCTGGAACAAACTAAATATCCATCAACATAGGCATGGGTAAATAAATTATGGAGTAGTCACACAATGAGCAGTTGTTACAATGAATGAACTAGATCTAATTTAACATGGCTAAACCTCAAAAACAGACAGCTGAGTAAAAACCACAGGTTGTAAATGATATGTACAGTAGGATACCATTTATATACATTTATGCATGCAAGACAACATTGCTTATGAATGTGTAACAAAATTATAGAATGTGCAGGAAAGTGGTTACTTAGAGAAGGGAGGGTAATGGGATTTGCAGGAAATGGGCACAGCTAAATCTCTAATATTTTATTTCTGTAAATAAGCATCTGAAACAAATAAGGTAAAATATTAATAATCACTTAAATCTGATGGTGGGTATATTGAGTGTCTATTATATTATCGTTGTGCTATTTTATGTTAGAGATATTGTCTAACAAAAAAAATGAATATGAATTATTTCTCTTGAAACATTCTCCAGGCTCTTGCCTCCCTCACAAAGAATAGACTGTCTAATTCTGCCAGATTTTCCTCCTTCTTCAAGATGCAAATGGATTTATGATAAATAAAAGTTTGGCAGTAGAGTACACCCATTCTCCTATAGGCTGTTCTTGACCCAGAAGCATCTCTAACCTGAGAAGATCCTCTCTCCCCTGTTCTGTGCCCCAGGAAGCTGACCCATAGGACAAATGGGTTGACAAATGGGAGGCAGAAGCAGAGATGGCTGGGCAGGAAGAAAGAAAGGACCAGATATTTAGTGCCCAGCTTCTTCCCTACTGGCCTACAGGTTGGAAGAAGCTTCATTTCTCATCTGAAGGCCACTGTCGCTTACATGCAGGCCTCCCCCAGTTCCCCTGTGGCTCTCTGGGTCTCAGCAATCCCCCCTGGCCCTTGCTCTTCGAGCTCAGGGGTGAGTAAGGGCTCCCTGCTGTCACTAGCCCTGAGCACTTCAACATTCTTCTGGTTTCCCTCCATTCCGCCCACATCGTGATAAAAGTTCCCCTCATTAAACTCTCCTCAGTTCCCCCACTTGAATGTCTCATCTATTTCCTGCTGGTACCTTAACCTCCTGGAGCACAAGGGAAGTGTGTGGAGCATGTGAGCACCCACGCGGTCAGGGAAGCTACAGAGATAAAGCTCAGACGCGAGCAAAGCCTTGAAAGAGTCAAAGTCGCACAGTTGGTTAAAGGGACATGATGGAGGTGGGGAGGACAAGAGTGACAAGACTGAGGGGACGGCTTCAGCAAAGCTTTTCTGTTTAGGGTGACCATATGAAATTGCCACTGTCAGACCATTTTTGACATATCGGAAAAAACAGGCAATTTCATGTGGTTCAACTTACAGGATTCAGATTAGAATGACCTTCAGTGGGGATGGGGCCTACGGGTGCAGAAAGAACGACAATGACTCGTCCACACAGGGTGGATGTCAAGAAGAGTGGAGATAATGTGAACCTGAAGAGCAGGAAAATTAGCTTTGCCGAGAGCGATGCAATGTGTTTTCTACTTTTTATTTCTATTCAAACACGGCCACAGAGCTCTTTCTGGTCTCCTTGTATCTGAATCTGCAATCTAACCCTGACAAGGCAGGTAAACGCATACAGGTTTCCACATTTTGGGCCATAACTTTTAGAACTAGACAGGTTTCTAATATTCCTTCTACCTTCTCATTTCAAAAATAAAAGCATAATGAAGCAGAGGAGTTAAGAGTCTTGCTCACTATCACACAACTGCGTGATACTCCAGTTGGATACCTGGCTAATAGGAAACTTCCGGAAGGAATGAATTTGAAAGGATTCCAGTGACACAATTCTATGGAGAGGGGGTGAAGGTTATTACAGGGAAGAGTTGAACCCTGATAGATGCGAAGAAATTAAAAGCTACATGGAGAGAGAGGATGCTGACAGCAAATTACCTTGGCTGGAAGAACAAAGCATACATATGACAAATGGTCTCTTTTTATTAATCTTATCCTTGGACCCAGATTAATCTTTTCTAGATTTGTTAAGCTGACCAAATGTATTATCCTTGATGACAATAAGTCTTCTCAGGTTTGGGAAGAATTAAAAGACATACGATATATTTTTCCTGAGATTTTTCCCAAGCCCATATGTGCTGCTCCTCAAAACTAATATTTTGGCATTTAATAAGCCAGTGAAATTAGGCCATGTACTTGACATTAAGCAATTTAAAATAATAAAACAAAAGAAAGCAAAAGCTAAGTAATATTTAAGGTTGGAGTTGTTTTGTTCTCATAGTTTCTCTCCCGACATTTGAGTTAATGGAGTTAATTATACCCTTCGACCAGATTTTCAGAAGCCTGTGTTCAGAGTGAGGGCAGCCTCCCCGCATCCCACACAGTTTGGTGCTTTTGACCGTCTAAGGTCCTGGGCTTTCTCTAATGGCCCAGCACGGAGTGGTGCCTGGGCTTGTGGAAGGGCCGCTCATTATACACAGACCGTTATAGACAGGGGCTACAGTGGAACTTCGGGCTTTGAGAGTAAAGAGTAAGATGAACTCTTACTGGAGCAGGAGGGTGGTGGCTAAGTCCTACGCCAGCCTGGAGAACTCGCAGACGCAGCCATCTTGGTGGACAGCCGTGAGCACCAGCAACATTCTAAACCAGGAAGAATGGCGATGGCCATCAATGTCCTCCAGGAGCACGTCACTCATGTCCCTCTGTCTGTTGGCTCAACGTAGCCTGGAAGGCCTGTCGTGGCGTTTATTGTCTCAAGGACCTATGTTTACAAATAAGTTACCGAGTTATGTATCTCAGAACTGTATCATTAATTGTCACCCCAACCCTAAGTCTTTGGGCAAAGCTGGAAAATGACCAAAAGTCAACAAAATAATCAGTCAAACATCTGTCCCCTAGAAAGGACCTTGGTAATGATATAGTTTTTAATTATCACCTTAAAAATGAGAAAACGTAGGCCCAGAGAGAGTTATTGACTTGCCCAAGGTCCTATAACCAGTAAGTACGAGATTATCCTTGAACCTGTCTTTCGCTGACTAGCAGTGATTTCTGGATCTTCCGTCAGCACACAGTCCACTACTCACACAACCTGGAAAGTTCCCTTCCATTCTCTCCTGTTTTATGATTGTATGTCTGTCTTCCTGGAAGAGGTTGCATGCATCTTAAAAGTATTTCAGTTTGGTATAACTCAGTACACATTTACTGGGAGACTATAAGTGACAGGTCCTGGGAAATATTAAGCATTCAGTTAATGTTTATTAAACTTGACTGTATCTGGGAGGCCATTCTAGCACCAGGACCTAGGAGAAGAGAGAATGTGGGAGCAGGATGATGGGGAAAATAGCTATGCTAGTATACCAGTCATGATGTAATTTGATCCTAAAAGAGAATTGTAGTGGGGATGATAGGAATGAAAATCATCGGGAAAAAATGTGGAATGCATTTTAGAGTAAAATTGGATGTCAGGAGAGGGGGAAAAAAGAGGGATGATTAAAAAATTATATTTTACACATTTCAAATGTAAGGTACCAATTGGATACACATTGGGAAAAGTCCAAAAAGCAGGGTGAAACGCATAGGTGGAACTCAGGCGGGAGCCAAGGTCACACAGTCTGCAGAGTAGGGTGGTTTAAGCTATGGGTGTAGAGCCTGCCTTTCTAGAAGTTAGCACATCTCTCTGCTAAAATTCTCCAACTGCTTTGAAGTATTTGAATTAGTCCAAGGACTGCCAAAGATAAATAAAAATAGAAAAATGAATAGGACGAGACCAGATACCTATCTCAGGCTAACCGGGGGGCAAGGCCAGCCTCTGCCCTTGTGCTCAGTCAGCCCTCTTCCTACTCATCATTCCAGATGCTCCATCTCCTCCAGGAAGACCATATGTTTTGATAAGGTAGAAACGCTAGCTTACCTGCCTCTTCCTATGTTTGGGCATATCAGTCGTGCTCACATTTCTATTAGTGGCATATAGGAGTGCTTAACGATTGTTATTTTGCAATGATACTGATAGTTGCTACATCATCCATCTGAACTTCTCCCCTCCATTTTCCCAGTCTTGCCTCTTTTCTTAGCTCCCAATCCCAACACCCTTCCCCTCCAGGCTCCTTGAAGCTCTCTTATCTACCCGTACCCGTTATAGCGAAAACAGATTTATAAAACAAAATTTTTTAAAAATGATTCATGTCACAAAGGAGAAACTTGCTTAAAATAGACTTTGGCTTTGTAAATATTTCACATATGTTAGAACTGCTCCCTAAATGCGGCAAAGATCTCCATTTGATAAACCTCTAACTCAATCTCATTTTAAATATTTGTAAAATTTCCACTAGAACATGCAACGATGACTGGTGGCAATGGTGATCAAAATAGAAGGAAATTGGATGAAAACAGCAGACCACCAAGGCCATCCATGTGGGGAAGCCAAACCACAGAGGAACAGGAAACCCTAGGGACAGAACCCTCTGGGAAAACCTTTGGCTTCCTCTTTTCCAGAAGAAAAATGCAGTCACATAGTGGTTTATCTTATCATGAAAGGGGTACCCAGCCAAAATACTGGAAGGGGAAAGGATTTTGTAGGCTGCACCCCAACAGCACAATTTACCACAAACAGCCATCAATATATTGGCACTCATCATACGTGATCTTCTAGATAGCCCAAACCTGAAATAACTCCACCAGTTGCACCCCATGACTGGTACCAGAACCGTGAGGGCCTAATGGATATGACCTTGATGTCTGACATTCTCACGGTCTATGACCTGAGCAGGTCTCCTCCTGGCGAACTTAGCATGTCCTGGTGGATCCACCCCACCTTCTGTATAACAGACCGAAGAGAACAATTTAAGCCATTTCAACCTTTCCTTGGCTTGGAGCTTACACGAAGAAAAGGGGATTTCCCTGTAGGATATTTCCTAGCACTTAGCTAACAATAGCTTCTCGTCTCCTCAGGCAGCCCCTCTGGTAGGAGCCCAGGCCAGACCCCGCCACACCCAGCAATGGGAACTTTGCCGACAAACGTTTCTCATCTGAACTCAATCAGTTTCGAGGGCATTATACAAGGCCACGGATGTGTTCCATATGCACTCCATCTCTGAGATCCTGAGGCCTGGGGCCCAAACCAAAACCAAATTACTATTAATTACTGCTATGGTGGCTGTTATTTAGCATTTGTTCTTCTTCACAAGTGCAAAGTGCAGCGCGATCATTGCATTAGGGTCCTAGTCTGGAGTCGCGTCTCCATTTGCTGCAGAGACTAGAAACAGAGGTGAACTGGAGAAATACATGGGCATCATGTGGCCCCGGTATCACCTACCCTTACCACCCAAAGGGAGGGATTGGCCAGAGGTCCACAAAGCTGACTTCATCCATGACAATGCCAGTTACTTAGTGCAGCAAAAGCAAAGAGAGCCCGACCCTTCTGAATTCTGCGAACCATGTTGCTCACACCTTTAGGCCCCAGCGAGAAGCGATAAGAAGACGCCAGTGTGCTCTCTCAGGGAGAGTATTTGCAAGTTGGGGAAAATAATGAGTCTATGCCAGTTGGACAACTTTCCAAGAAGAGGAAAATCCACGAGGCAATTTCTGGAGGGCAGTGGCCCACTTTTGGCATTATCCCCAAGTGTTTCTAAAATCCCGAGCACATAGCACCTCCCCTACCCCAACTCTAGCTCACGTAGGCCAAGATCCTGAGCCTGTCAGTGTACCACAGCATTTCAGATCATCCTGTTAGTGACTTAGGCTAAAAGGACATGGAAGGTGAATTGTCTGCCTGTAAAACGGTA
>KE753389.1:13063-34152 GCA_000465285.1 Eidolon helvum
CAGACGTCTCTGGATGGAAGGGGCTTTGCAGGTGCTCATTTTCCCGTACCTGAACTATCCATAGCCCGCACCTTAAGTTCTAAGATCCCATTTTTTTGAGCTCAACCACCTGTTGGTTTCTCTCTCTCACACCTGCCATTCGACTGCATCAAAATCTTTAGCCACTCGAACCCCCTTCTCCTGGGCAGCAGCCTCTTCCAGCCTCTCTTCCCTCCTCACCTGGCCAGACGCACTTTCCCTGTCTTACCCTCACGCCAGCACCAGCCTGACAGCCTGCGCCCTCAAAAGAGCAGCCATCTTCATCAGCTGACCCGATGGAGTCCCTGAGAATTGAGGTTGAGTGAGACTACCCAGGAAGACGAGAGACCTAGGGCTGGAGGGAATAAATGAAGGGAGTGACGAAGAAAGCACTTTTAAGAGTAACAGAGACACCCTCTAGGCCATAAATTCAGCAAATTGACTATAACAGGTTGTAAGAAATGTCCAAATCCTTTCAGCTGGTGAAGCTCCAGAGAGGCACCATGGCGGGAGGAAACTGGCGCCCCGAGTTTGAATCCTGCCTGTGACATTTAGTGCTGTGATCGTGCGTCAGCTGTGCATGTTCTTTGGACCAGAGTTTCTTCGCATTCTTTCCTGCTAGGGCTTTACCTTGGAGTTTTTTGTGAGGATTAAGTGAGTTAATGCCACTTCTGACGCTGTTAATAAACATAAGCTGTCATTATTGTCATCACCCTGCATCGTCATTCTTGGGAGCATAGGAAGGAGATGACAAACCTTGTAACGCTAGGGAAATGGACTCTGAGAGGGTGTTTGTAATCCAAATTCTCAGAGAATTAGGGGAGACTAGGTTTCCAGGTGGTGTTTAATGTAGATAGAGTGCACATGGTGCTTTATTTGCTATACAGAAAGGTAAAAAAAATAACTGTTGACTGCTCTTTTCTAAATATGGTGTCACAGAATGAAAACTTGTCATTCTTTTTTGCCAGCAAAATTATGAAAGATAATAAAATAATCAGATAGTTTGTTAGATGATGGTGTAATTGTGAATTATTTTCCTGCTAGGATATCAGTTGAAGGAAGGAAGGAAGGAAGGAAGGAAGGAAGGAAGATCAGATAGTTTGTTAGATGATGGTGTAATTATGAATTATTTTCCTGCTAGGATATCAGTTTAAAAAAGAAAGAAAGAAAGAAAATAGAAATTAAAAAGTGCAGAGAACTGTTGCAGTCCTTTCTGGAAACTATGTAAGGGATGCCTTTGGGGAAGTTCATCGTGCATCCTGTAAACTATGTAACCTGTGTCGCCCCCTGGCGGGCAGTCGAAGTTAGGTGGCCGAGTGTGTTGTAGGCAGGTTTATGGAGCACCTAGCTCATAATTGCCCCCTGGGAACCGGCAGCATTAAGTCTTGATTAAGTACAAATGCTTTCCCTTTCTATTTGTTGGAATTTTAAGCTATTTTTTCCCCTCTTATACTTCAGGTTATTTTAATCGATTTTTGAAAATTATTTTCATTTGGTTGCCCTCTGTGTCTGTGATATAACATGATTATTTTCATGTTCTTCAAGTTCTCGTCTATGTGGATTCCCTAATGCTCAGTCATTGGCTCTCTCATCTGAGATTCTGGGTCATCCATTCCCAGAGTTTCAGCTGCTGTTTTTATTGTGACTAATTCCCAAACCTCTCTCTCTTGAGGAGGCACTCATGTTTATTGCAACCAAAAAGGTTTGTATTTCCATGTCTTCCGTCACTTTAAATGCTGTGAGGCTCGAACCAAATGTAACTTTCCCTTCCTCTGATAAATGTACCTTTGTCCTACTTTCCTTAGCTTATTTTCATCAGTGACACTTTCTTTCTTCCAATTCAGTAGGGCCAGAAACCTTGCCATTTTCAAATCTGTGTCTTTCCCCACTCACTTCTGATACAAAATCAGGCACTGGCTTTGAGAACCAAAAATCTTAATTTAAACATCTAAATCTAAATATGAACATTTTAAGTAAAGCAGGTTCCTTATAATTTACCAGGGATTCTTAAAAAACAAACACATAGATATTAAAATCCTATTGTTCCTGGATATTCTTTTCTGCTCAGTGTTCTGGCCTAGAAACATAATGGACTGGTTAAGTTATCGAATAATGTTAGTTTATATGAAGCAGGTCAAAGTCAGACACTTTAGCGTAAGTGCAAAATACATGTTTGCATTAATGTAATAATTTTTCCTCCTCACACACCTATAAATTATGCCCTTTCACTTCGAATAATATATAGATTCAGTTTCAAATTGCCTTCTCATATGCTTGGAATAATCCCTAATGTTTAAGAAAAGTTAATAACTTGCACTGCATCTAGACCTTGTCAGCCCTGATTCATGATCCATTTCTAATGGTACATATATCTCTTTGTTTTTAATTTTCAGATGTAACATTTATTCATGAAGGGAATAAAACATTTTTGGATAATCTTGTCAATTTTGAAAAGCTGGTAGGTAAACTTCATTATTTCTATGCTTTTCTTTCTTGCTCTAAGAAACAAATGGATTAAGCCTTTTTCTCCACTGAATGCATGGTGATTTCCAGGAGCTTATTTGCTGCATGTTGTGCCTTGTCAATAAAATGTATTCCAATTAAAAATAAGTATGCTAGCAAGGTTTGGAGAACCAAATATAAAAATCTGCATTTTATTTTTGAAAAATAGAACTTCATGAGACTAACATCAGCAATTGAATGTGTGATATTGAACCATAAATAAAACCATAAAGGTCCTTGTCAGGAGGCATTCATGCTCTCGGGGTTGTTCTACTGCTGTGAAGGCATCTCTGTCTTTGTCCTGGTGTTCACTGCTTCCCAGGCACAGGAGAGAGCTTTCCTTCTGGGGAGATGTGTCCACCCCACAATACTCCCAGCTTGGATGTGAAGGTAGAATTCGTAGGGTCTGCATTTGAGAGGAGGGACCACCCTTTTATCAGCCTGTGGACAGATGGTGCCAATGTGGAAAGAGCCTACAAAGTGCCCCCCGCTGCCCACAAGAAAATAGTCCCTGGTCAGTCATTTTTTACAAGTTACTGAAATGCCTCTTCCTGAGTTATTCCCAGGACATTCCCAGGGTCTTTGTCTTGCAGTGGGCTCCTCCCAGCCTTTCCTGCCAGCCTTCTCCTAGGGCAGAGGGGGAGGTGCCTGTAAGCACTGAGCCCGTGTAAAACAGGAGTGCTCCAGAGAGACCCGGTGGACTGTGAGAAGAATAGATTTCTGACAGATGAACTTTAGTCAGAGATTAGACTATCCTTCATGGTTCAAAATGATGCCAGTGACCCCTGTCCATAGATCCTGACCTTTGAGTGACCTTTTTAGTGATGATAATGGATTTGTGTGAACTCTCTCAGAAACTGACCTCTGGTCCCCTGTGTGACTGGGTCAGGTATTTGGAAGAAAGCTGAGTGAGGCGGGGGCCGCAGACCATGACCAAAGAACAGTACAAACCGGTGAATCCAAATGAGGTTTGGCATCTGACCTTTGCCTTATGAGTGCCCTGCTCTAATCATCAGGTTTACTCACCATATATAGGTTGAGGCAGCACAGGATGCTGTACAGCTTGAAAACCCAAGCATCTAGTATCTGGAAGACAGATGTCTTAGAACATCTCGCCATAGGTCCATTTTAATCACTTGAGGATGATTGCTTTATGGCGAGTTATTTTTAAAGAGGATACGGATATGCCTATAACTTTTCAGGTCTCTGCACTGTTTTGGAATCAGAGTTCGGTTATTTTAGTTACTATAGTCAAACCATCACAGCTGGAAATGGTAAAAGTGTTGGCTTTTTTGTTCTTATTCTTTAGAGATTTGCTCTGTGTCACTATGTAATGCTCTGAAGATCACAGGGCACCGGTTTGCAGCCAAAGGCTGTAGGCACTAACTAGTCTCTAGACAGATTAATCCCCAGTGTTTGCTGTTAATAAAATGATTATAGGAATATGAAACCTTTGGTCCATGTGTACCTCAAATCCTGGCCAACACATCAGGTTAAGAATGCCAGAAAAGCTTTGAAGAGCACGTGCGATGATGTGGGATGAGGCATGGCACACCACGTGGAATCCCCTATAGAAAGTCTAGAAACTTTCCCTGTGACAGACCAGAGGGGATGCGAGAGAACAGTTGTGCTCCTATAAGCTGACTCTTGTCTGCTGTTAAAGGCAGACAGGTGGCCAACCTTCGTCTCCGAAGTGAGCCAGTGGTTTGGTTAAGTTCAGTGAGTAATTTTCCCTCAGACAGTGCTACCAGCATGAGAGAACAATTCAATAAAGGCACCCATGGGAAAGAGGAACAGAAAGATCCCTGCACACTTCTCCCCTTCATCCTGGCCAGCATCTCTGGCCTTCCCCCTGCTCTTCCCAACGACCCAGAAGAAGCCTTTTGATGCCAGCTAATGTAGTCCAAGGTCTTGCTTTCATATATGCCAAGACTTCAAACTAACCATTGGGACTGAAACAAAGAAAGTCTAACTGATAGTGCTTCTGTTAGGGCCAATAGTCGTCTGTACCCTTCATGCTTTAAGAAAGTTTCAGGAACTAGCATGGCATAAATAAGTAACATTCTATTTTAAATTCCTGCAGAAAACGTTTATTAAAAGGGCGGCTAGCAGATAAGTACATGCACTTGCATAGCAGGCACATGCCAACACATCTTTTCTGAAGAGAGTAGATTTTGTGTAATTGGTGTGTTTCTGGTCCTCAAAGCATATGGCACTTAAGATCCAGCACACCTCATGCTGACCCCCTCCTTGCACAGAGAAGATGGGATGAAGCTGAAATTTTCTAGAAGGACAGATATGTATTTTAGATTGTACACAACCCCATGTTATACTTGGATGCAGAGAATGATACTGAATTTCCTAGCAGAGTCAGTATTTTCGAAGAATGTTTCTTAGCAAAGGACAGGATTCCACTTAAGCAAAACCAGGATCATTTTTCACAATAATGAACCCATAGAACGTAACTGAATTAACTTGTGAGGAGCCAGTTCCTCATGATGGATATTAGCTTAAGCCAGCTAGCCGATAATTCAGTGCATTATCTTTATCTGGCTGACACAGGCCAACACGTTAAGTCAGATGACATGGAAACCCAGAAATCTTATTGGGTCTAAAACGATTTTCCATCATTCCCTCTGCTGCCTCAGCAACTCTACGTGTTTCTGTCTCAAACTATGAAATAGTGAAGAAATAAATGCTTTCCCTTTTTCTTTGCTCCTCAACGTTAAGAGCATCATCTTTTATCACACTCTCTCCCCCTGCAGAAAACCTACAGATGAGGATCAGCACTCAGGTTTCAAAGCTGCACTCAGTACTGAGCCTTGCATCAGCTGGGGCCTTGCATGAGCTGTGCAAATGGCATACGATAGAAATCAACGTGACGTCATAGCTTAAAACAACGAGGGAACTGTCCTGGGAATAGTGGCAAATTTGGGGAAGGAAATTTAACAATACATTCGCAGACATGAGTCAGGTCTCATTTCCTTGACAAATGCTACTCGAACTACTGCTATAACCACTGTCCTATTTAATTTCCCACTATTGAGTAGAAATACAGTAAAAATACAGCTGTGAGAACAATTTAATACGTGATTCATATTCAAATACAGTTTCTGTAGTTCTGCCAGTTTTAAGTAAAAAATAATTAGTATTAACATTCTTTTAGCAATAATTTATTGAGGGTGTGCTGCATATGGACAGGCTTGTGTTCTGTGTGCGTGTGTTGGACACGAAAGGTGTTGACTCCCTGGGGGATGTTTGAAGCACTAGATAATGAACAATATTGGTTCTCGAATAATAGGACGATGTTTAGATTTTGATGTGAAACCAATTAGGGAGTCACTGCGGATTTTCCAGAGGACTGGGACAGTGTTTGGAGGTTACTCTGGCAGCCATATAGGAGGAACTCTAGTGAAGGATGGTCTTGCCCTGAATGCTCTCTATCCTTCATCATGGAAAACTGAAAATGATATAGCTCAGAAGGTGGTTGCAGGTATATAAGTACGAGGTGATGGGAACTTGTCAAAAGCAGCTGTGAGTTTAAGAACACTTTTACCTGGAGATCAGTGAGAACTTTAAAGAAAGAAATTAAAGTAGAACACTGAAGACTATAGCAGGGAATGTAAATTATAAACAGAAAACACCTTTGCAAAGATTTGGCTGTTTTAGAAAATGTGTGTCTTTCATGACTGTCTCACTTCCTGTCACCGTTGGAGATACTTGAATCTTTTAATTCCACAAAACTTCCTACCTCCATTTAGCGAGCATGTGTGAGTCAACGTGTGTGATAAACGGTAGGTGCCGGGCATGCAGAGCCCTCTGGTGGCACCTGTTCTGGAGGAAGAGAGAACTTCCACAGCAGTTACAACACAAAGCCAGTCTGTATTGTACAAAGACAGTGAGAAGGTTGAGAATGGTGCCTCCCAAGTTCAGAAGGGCAATCTCAGAAAGGCCTCCCGGAGAGAAGGTGAAACGTCCCCTGTAGTGAAAAGCCAAAGCAAATTCAGACAGGTAGACTGGGGGTGGGAAAGCTGCATTTCTTTGCAGTGTCTTTTTCCGTGGCCCAGGTAGAATCTGTGCAACCAGGTTTGGGAGCCACCATTTCTATGGACAAGGATTAAGCTCAATATTATCAATTAAAGTTAAGTCCAACTCCCAATTATACCCAAGGGTGTGAATATCCTTCAGTCCAAGCAGGCACACTGCTTCAGCAACACTCTAAGTGGTCATCCACTGATATGTTTCCCGCTCTGCCTTCCAGCATATGATTGCAGACACTGTCCGAACCCTGAGACACTGCAGGACTAACCAGTTTGGTGAGTAATTGAAGTCAGTGTGAAATGTAAATTTACCATATGGTGGTACGGACTGTGACCATGTCACAAGTATTTGGTAGAAATAACTTTAAATGGATTATGAAATATAATATGCACATTGTGCGTATATACTATGTTCTCCCTTTGTTTGACTGCTGTGTGTTTGAGATGCAGAGAAAGACAAGTTACGGCAGATTTCTATCAACTCATGGCAGCAGGTTTACACTGTACCAAGTGATTTTGGACGATCGGAATCTCCCACCTCACCCCAACCCAGAAAGTCTTGTTTGCTTGCCCATTGGCGCAGAGTTACCAGTGGGTTTATCAGGGGTGACCCGGCCCCTAACCTCCTTGGTTGGAGCCTTCCTGGAACAGGAATATAGTTCGTAAAAGTGCCTCGCACAGCCTTCCAGAATCTTTCCTCCTTTCCAAAAAAAACTTCCTGTCTGGAGCTGCCTTTCACTGAAAAAGTATTTTTCTGAGCACTTTTGTAGACTCCCCACTGAGACTAATGTATGTAAGAATATTGTTCCTTTTTAAATCTCAGGCATAATTTACATTATGTTTAAATCATGTTAAAACATTGCAGGAAGGAAGGAAATCAACCTTATTGAGTTCAAGGAGCTTTCACATGGCCAAGGAGACACCAGTGTTGGTGACTGGTGAACAGAGATTAATTCTGTGGGTATAGAGCAGAGGCAGCTCAGAAAGGTTACCTCATTCAACCATTATTCAAACCAAGTCTGTCTAACTTCCAAGTCTGTCTAATACCCTTTCCTTTGCCTTGTGTAGATTCTATAGATATAAAGGACAATTTTAAAAAATAGAAAGTTGAATTCAGTAATTATAAATCAATCAAAGGTAACCACTGAGTAAAACTTACCTTGCTAAATAATGCATCCGCACTGTAAAACTATTTTTTCAACAATACAGAAATGTATATATATATATGCATATACGAGAGAGAGGAGAAAGAGAGAGAGAGAAGAAAAACCAAAGTCCCACTTCCTAAGGATAGGTGCATATTCTTAAGAATCTTTTTCCTATCTGAGCTGGTCTTGGCTGGCAATTTTGTCCCCCAACAAAGCAATTGAATTTCTGTATGAATTACAAAGTTTGTGTTTGAAAACAAGAATTATAAATACAGGACTTGATTTTCTAAATATTCACATTAGTTAATACCATATCATATGTACTTACATAATTCTCCATTAAGTACACAAGTACAATGTGATGATAACATTGTCATGGAGATTCATTCAAATGTACTAGCATAATGTTACTGATGAGTTCATATTTCTTCCATTCTCCTTTGCTTCCCAAGCATTTATGGGTGCTCAGCTAATTCTAAGACCTCAATCTCACCAAGGGACTGTGGTTTATATATGTGGCAAGTGTGGACAGGAAGGTTATACTGTCTTGTTTGGCCTTAACCCTGTCTTGAACCTCCCATCACCAGAGAATAAGTCTGCATAGCACAAAGCAAAGGAGAAATTTAAATAATTATCAGGCCTGTATGTGTTCTATGTTTCTGTATCTTTAAAAATTGGGTTTGGGACTAATTATCTAAATTCATTTTGATAGTTTATATAGGCATAGTAAACCAATCTCAGCATTTGGGATAAAATAGTGTTAATCATACCACTTATAAAGTGCATGTGTCAGTTGTCATTCTATCATCTTTTTAAGGCCAAAAATTTAACAAGATTATCCTTGTAGCATCATCATGTCTTCTAAAGCAACATTTACTAAACCAAAAGCAGTCCCTCAGTGGCTTCTAGAGAAGACGTTCTAGAATGACACAGTTTTTTGGCCACTTTTAAACACGTGGGATGGTAAAAAGTTTAACTCCTGGTGCTTTTACTTTTTGAAACCAGGCAGCCTTGTTTCTATTAAATCTAAGAAGTATAAACCATCCATGACATACAGGCCTTTAATTATAAAACGCATTGTCATAGAGGAAGAAAAAGACGGGTTTTCACCAAGAGAAAAACTGCTGCCTTCAAATGCTCAGCCTCCTGCAGGACCCTTCCTTCTGCTCAAGCGGAACTGGTCTCACACGCCGCTTCTCCCATGTAAACTTCCATGAAGCAAGAGGATGTGACGTCACCGTGACTCACGTTTATATTGTCTCTCTCTAGCGCAGTTTAGCCAGTCTGCTGGTGCCTTGGGGGTTGGGGGGTTTGGGGGTTTTTTGGAGGGGGAGGGTTTTGTATGTTTTTGACTGTGGAAAGTGGGCTTGCTCCATTGTGCAGACTGCCATAGCTCTGCTTCCTTATCAGAGCTGTCACCGGTGTGACACATATGTGTTCACAGTGCACCGAAGCCGTGTGTGGCCTTTGATTTTTTAACCACCCTGCATTTGGGAGTGGAAAGCCGCCTTGCCTGGTCCTTAACTGGATCATTGTTAGCCCGTCCGACACTTTCAGAGCCTATTTCGCCTGTTAACCTTAAATTCAGTTCTGTGATATCTGTTCATTCAATTGGTCCCTTATTTTTTTTTTCCAAAAAAATAAGGACACCAGAGGATTATGCAAAATCAACAACAACAACAATAACAACAACAACAACAAGAGCTATTGTGTCCATGCACTCATTAGATTAGCAGTGATTTCAACAGTTCCACACTGTGATGAAAGAGCCAGTGAAGGCCATTTAAACAGGCAATTGTGACATGGGACCTCAGACCATGGAGGCCTGGGTTCCAGTCCTGCTCTGCCACTTACTTGCCATGCGTCTGTGCCATTTCCCATTCTGTAGAGGAGGATAATAATGTAGTCACTACACACTATGTAATGTTAGGTAATAAATGCTTTGTAAGTGTTGGTAAAACAAGTGCCTTGCCAATCTAATTACCTGACCCGAGGAACCCAGTCTGAGTGAAAAAGCAACTCCACTGTTAGGATAAAGAAATCTCTTCTGTGATTCTGATTAACGAGAGTCTGCCTAGTGGATTTACTCCAAGCCTTAATGTCAATTTTTACTGGTATTTAGAAATAGCATACTGTTCTCATGAGACTGACTGTCTTTTTTCCCTCCAAATATTAGGAGGTGAGATTTCTCCAAAAGAGCACCAGGAGTTAAAATCCTACGTTAATCACCTGTACGTCATTGACAGCCAGCAGGCCCTGTTTGAGCTCTCACACAGGATCGAACCCCGGGTGTAAGCCCTGCCGCCCCACGCCTCGCCTCGCCTGTAACTGCAGCACTTTGAGCTACAGAAATGTCGATGCCAAGCACGTCATTTTCCTGTGAGAAAAGAAGTTGCTGAGTTTTATCAGTAAATTGCAAGACATACACAGGAAAGCCAACCAAAACGTGCTCGGGAAGTGACGTCAGCCACCAGAGACGGGGAGAGGCCTCTCCTCGCTGCTTTTAGAACGAGAAGGCAGAAGAGTCAGAAGCATTCTGAAATGGAGAAGTCTGGTTTCTTCTGCAGATGTCTTTGATCCCATCCAGTTTTTCAGTTTGAGATGTGCCAGCGTCAAGACAAGGGAACACGTCTTGTTATACAGTGACCAAATATTTCAGTAAGCTTATACATAAAACAGGAAGGAGTTTTACTTGGACTGGTAGTAGATAAATGTTTTTAGGCCGTCAGAGAAGTAGCTTGTTTGAACACCTGAAGGTCGTGATGGCATCTCTAGATTTCCAGGGAGAAGGAGTGGTCTCTGTCTGTGCAAACTATCATATCACCAAAAGCCACTTGTGTCTAGGGAGTTAGCGAGAACCAGAAGGTGACATCTATGCTCCGACTTCCAAAAGAGAAATGTCAAGGCATGCATTTCTTTGCTTCCACAATCACTTATGGATGTCTGCTTAGAGGTGAAATTCATTTCTGCACAACTGATTTGCAACTATAGGCAAGTTAGACTAAGTTGTTTTGCCATTAATGAAAAATAGGAATCTTTAGTGACTCACTGTTTAATTTCCAGGGGGGGTGGTTTTCTTTACATGTGCAAATGGGCTCTCACTTCCTATTGGGAACAAGACGATTTTTGAAAGAGCATAATGCCTAATGCACTGTAGGCAGTCTATAACTATTGATTGTGGTGACAGAGAGTCACAGAGGTCTGATTCTTGTGCCTGATGACGCCCTGGTGTTTTGCATGTCTTCTGCAGGCTACTTGCCCAAGGGTGTGATGATAGCAGCCAGTCCAGGGAGGGTAAGTGGGATTGGATGGGTGAAGAAGTGGGTGCTCCCTGGAGAGGAGCAAGGTATTAAGATAGTGGTGATTGCCTGTCTTACAGCAAATGAAGAGAGCCCCAAAACAGCCAAATGTCTGATTTTTATTAGACACTTACAAATCCTATAGTTCATCTCCCAACCAAGACAGGGAGCCTTTCTATAATTTGTCTCTTTTTTTTTTTTTTTTTTTTTTTGCAGTCATTTAAGTCTTTTTTTAATGCCCATTTTTATAGGTTAGGCCTCCTCCAGTAAATAAGACTCTTGCTATTCTCAAGAACTAGTTAGAACTCCCTCGACCTTCAAATAAACAAAAAAGCTTGTGGGATACAATAATGAAATCCATCCCTGCCAGGTAGATATCCGGTCCATTCATTTTCCACACATGCGAATCCTGGTGCAGCTCTCGCCACTCCTGCCTGTTCAGCTCTTAGGTGCCTGTACAGAGCTGCTCCCTTTTGTCTCATCAGCATCTCACTCCCTGATGCTTTCTGACACCTTGAGAGCAGTGTTGGTTTCCTGGGCTCAGGAACCATGTTGAGCTTGAGAAATCCCTGGGAGGAAACACGGGGAGAAGATTTTTGGTAGGACTTTCAAAGAGTTTCAGCCTGTCCCAGCATGTAAAACTTCAGTCCTGAAAATGAGCAGGCTTTTATAGAAAGGCACCGTCCTGGGCTGCTCTACTCAGAAATGCTCCAGGCTACTGGAAACGGAATGAGACTCGCTGGAGGAGGCCAGAACCTCGGAACCAGAGCAGACAGATGTCTCTCACATCCGATCAAGCACTAGGAATGCTTCACAGTCACTGAGGACAGGGCGTACAGCACACACGTGTGTTCTTGTCTTTTCTCGCTAGTCTAATCGTGTAAGGCCGTTTTGACATTGTCTTTATGTTTTGCAATTTAAATTGTTATTCATGTAAGACCTACAGTGTTCCATCTTAAAACGATTTCAGTTGTTCCAGTGGAGAACTATTTCAGCACAGACCTGAATTCAGATACGTACATGGCCGAACAAGCCACCTGTACATCATGTTTGAGCACACTGTGATGGCGGAGTGAGCGTATGGTGCGCGGGTGGGGACAGGCTGGGGAGAAAATGCTGCATGTCCACCGTGTCCTTCAGCTATGGTCAGGCGGCTCTCAGGCCAGCAAAGAGAAGAGAGGCTTTTGTTTAGTTTAGATTTGCTTTTGCATTCCCATCTTCTGAGTGTCAAAATCTCCAAACCTTTCTGAAATGTAATGACTCTCTCCAGAGATTTCCCAGGGAGCAGCTCTCAGAAATTTCAGAAGTTCCGAGAAGACGTAAATCTGGAATTAAAGAATTCAAAGGCAGAATTGTGGAAGCCAGATGTAGCTCAACATGAAGCTCTAAGGAATCTGCACTGTCCAGCAGGAAAGTGTGGGGCGGGGGAGGGGGGGCGCTGCTGTGGGACTTAGCTATGGGCCACACTCCTTCTCCAGACACCTGCCAAGGCCACTTTGGAATAGTTTTATTCTGGCTAGGAGGGTGGACTGGAAGACGTCTAAGCTCCTTCTCAGCTCTTTTAGATTTTATGATCGCATAAAATCTCCACTCTGAAAATGTGTCATCTGCTGCCATCGCTGGCAAGTGGGGCACGGGCACTTCGAAGTGGGTCCTTTTTGCTACAGCACGACGCTCAGGCCTGCGGGTCTGTGGGTTCATCAGCACCCAGCAAACCCACTCTACTTAGAACTTAATGCAGGACAAGTTCCTGGAGGCAAAATTGCAACCTTTCCGAAATTTTTTTTCCCCCATATACGTTTGCAGATGCTCCAAAGACTCAGCGTTTCAAATTCACTCTTTGTTATAATCTGTACAATTGCCAAATGGTTGTAGTGATATTACAGCCTGCATTTCCTTTATTCTAGAATCGTTCATTATGTGTAGCATAAATTCATTTTCCTAGACCGCTATCCACAGACAAGAACGTGGAGTGTACACTGAACTCAGCGCGAGGGGAAAATAAAACCCCAGCCCCGTGTGCTGGCAGGGAGAAGGTGTTGCACTAAGGCTTACCTGCCTCCGAGTGGGAGAAACTGCTGCATGGGGGGGAGGGTGCCAGTGGCTTCGGATCCCCAGAGCTGGGCTTCCCCCGCGGCCCCGTCCCAGCTGCTTTGTGGTGGCCGTCACACACACCCCAGATCCCAAACGTCTTGCTTCCAAATGGCACAGCTACTACAAGTTTCTCAGAACCTGGCAAAAAAATGTTAAAATGGGGAAAATCAGGGGCACTGCAGTTATATAACATGGAGTTTCTTTTCAATGCTTCAAACATGTCCTTAAAATTTCAGCCTGCTTATTAACGAGTGGGCCATTGTGCTTAAAACTAGTAGGGGAACAAAGTTTTGTTTAAAAAATTGCCAAAAAGTTAGGTGAAAATGTACTACTGTATAAAGCAAAGCTGTATATACTAAACGTTTTTTTAGCAGAGTACTATTTATTTGCATAGCCTATTTATTGTATTCATATTACAAGGTCATTAAATACCAGGATGAAATCGATGACCTAAAGCAAGGACTCTTGCCTTTTAATGTTTGATTGATTAGGACTGCTGTGACATTGTCAGCTTGCGTTAACAATTAGGAGATAGAAAACCCGAAATCAGGGTATCTACCTAACTTCTCAGGGACTACACTTTGTAGTTTTCCACCATTATAAGAGCTGGTAAATATGAAACATTGGTTGAATTACCAGGATTGCCATTAACAGTATTTTCTTTCTCAGATTTCACGCTTTCTGCTTCTGTACATATGACTGTGCTGTGTATTTATCGAAGCTAGCAAGCAATAATTTATATGTAGAAATGGTCAAGCAATATAAGGTGAAAACTTATATATAAGTCACTGTTACCTTATCTTGTATTTTCAAGTGTTTTTTAAAACTGCTTTTCCAAATATAAGACTACGTTAAAGATACTGTTCATGCCTCATAGCTTCTTGCTTTGTCTGTGATGTAGCGGGCTACATAGCCTGCATCCTGGCAGCATGTTATGTTCAGTCGTTTGGAACTTAGAAATCGCTTGCTCACTGAGAGAGCTACAGGTAGGTGAAGAGATTTCCCAAGCAGCCCACAGACACCTGACTCACACCGCACATTGCCGTTCAGTGATTGCCGACCTAAATGCCCTGTGTTGGAAATTGCGTCAGTATTTTCACATTCTAGGATTTGGAGACTCCAAGTACACAGTTATCACCTCACCTCCCTGAGCTAAGACAGGTACTCTCCCTTCCGTACCTGCCCAGACCCTGAGGGAGGCTCCAGGTCCTGGTGGTGATGGCCTAGGCCCATGGGCGGGGTGGTAAGGAGAGGAGTAGTAACCACGCTCGGCGGAAATGGGGAGACGAGGCGAACGTACACTGTGGTCGACTCATTGACCATCTCCCTCCCGCCCTTAGAAGGGTTACACATCTTGCCCGCTGGCGTCAAACTTGGCCTTTGGCCTGTGGCGATCCCTCCCTGCAAGAGGATTAGGCATCTCACCACACTGAACTCAGGAGTGGCTAAATGTCTTATTCTGTTCAGTGAAAAAAAAGAGGGAGCAGTGACCTGTGCGTTTATAAACTGAAGCTCTACAAGGTAGCCTATGTCGGCTGGATCTCCAGCTTGTAAACAATGTATAACTTGAGTAAGAAATGAAACATTATCATTAGAAGCCACTGAGATTAGCGGGGGATGGAGGGGAGCTGACCTCAGCAGAATTTAGCCTAAGCTGACTAGTAAGTACAGTCTCTCAGGACACTTTTTTCTCAGCCCACGAGTGTGCAGTCATATTGGCTTTGCATAATACCCAGTGGATGAAACTACCTGACATCCCACATCTACCCCAAGGGCTTGTCTCTACATGGGAAAACGTAAAGAAGGCCAGAAGGTGATTTTCTTGGGCTCTTCATCACCAGGAAGTGGCACTTCTGTGAACAAGGGAAAGTGAGAAGGGAGAGCCGAGGGGTCATTGCCTCTAAGACACTGGGGAGCAGGGCGAGGAGGACCACTGAGCTGTACCACTTGTCCTCGTCCCATGATCACTGCATCCGTGGGGGCGGGCCCGGGGCCTGCAGCGGTGCAGGAGAGGAAGCCTGAGGCCCCCCACTTTGGAAGGAAATAGGGGAAGAAAGGGAGATCCCCTACTCTCAGAATATGTGGGGGTTCTCTTCCTTGGGATTGCCAGTACTGGGAAGGGGAAGACGAAGGCTCCCACCTCCTCAGAAGCTGGTTCTTGTTCATATTTTCAAACCCCAAACTGTACTTTCTGGTGCTGGCCCCGGTGAACTAACTACAGAATCATAGTTCAGGGACTGAGCTCCCCAGCTGGTCCAGCTCTCTCAGGTCTTCCTGGATTCACAGCGATCCCCTTGTGTGTTTGTTTCCCATTCACTTAAACAAACGAGGTTCCTAAAGCTTTAGACGTGCTCATCTTTGGTAAAGTATTCCTGGTCCTGAAGGCAGCACGAATGTCTCCCCTCACAGAAGCAGCTCGCTCCCTTGATGCACCTAAGGAGCAGGGCAGACAGCTGCAGAAGCGCTGGGTCCCCTGGCTGTGTGTGGGCCAGGCTCCTGCGTCCACTGGGCTCTGGGGGACACAAGCCGAGGTCTCTGCTCCAGCCACACTCAGAGCCGGGTCAAGTCACAGCTCTTGATTTCGTTTCCTTATGGTGACTTGGCGTTTGCTCGGGAGGAGTGAGCCTACTCCACGGCCCTACTGTGGCTCCTAACTATGCGTCCCTTTCCTCGGGCTGGGGGTCTTCTGGGGACTGGGTTAGGGTTCCCTATGGTCAGCTTTCAGGGCATTTCCGCCACAAGGTCAGTTCACTCCTCACCAAGGTAGCCCCACAGTAAGCTGTGCAGCCACCTTCTGAATCTATTGCTCCAGCCCAGCCTGGAGGTGAAGGACCTTCCTGGCCCTCCTCATACGGCCCTTCCTCTCCAGGGTGAAGACCACAGGCCGCCCCCGCGTGGAGCCCCATGGGCAGCCCCGTGTGCCCGAGACGCTGCCGCCGAAGTGGTGCTGAGCCCTCCTCTCCTTCCGGCTGCTTTCCTGCTCACAGACTTTTGGGGGTTCCCAAGTTGTCTGTATGTGGTTCGAGGCTGGAATTTCTAGTTAGAACTTGAATGAAAATAATTGCATTCTGAGAAAATCCCTGTAATAGACACTTGTTCTTGGAATTCTGACACTAACAAAACAAAATAACAACAACGACAAAAAAAAAAACAACAACAACAACAAAAAAAAACAAAAAACACCACCGCAGAGAGACTGAAGTCTCAGCAGCAATCAGCCCACACGGGAGACCTGAGGCCGCGGGAAGCTCTCCCCCATGTCTCACAGCATTAATGGCTCTCTGGTGTCTCGTAACTGCAAAGGATTTTTCTCCAGTTTCCCAGGGTGAGTAATGTCATCACCCAGCCAAAGCCTGAACCACGGGAACGCTCTTGACTCCCCACCCACCACCACCTGCCCATCAAGTCTCTCCCAGCTGCACCATCCCCCAGAGCCTGCACGATGAGCCTTGCTGTCGCCTTGCTGTCCGTTACTTCAATCGTTTCGGTAGCCTTCAACCTAGTCTCCCTCCCTCTTGGCTAAATTTCCCCCACAGATAAACCTCCAAATTGTTCTCAAAACAAATTTTTTTTTCCTAAACCACAAATCTGATCATGTTTTTCTCAGCTCAAAAAACCTTCAACAGCACCTCTCAGGCTGTAGACCTAAACCTCACCTGCACACAAGTTCTTCACATTCTGGCCTCTACCTATCTGCTCAGGGCCACAGAGTTCAGGCACATGTCTCCAGGACACTAATAATTTGGGACCCCTTTTAAAGTGGTATTCTAAAGGTAAAGAGATTGATTCTTACTAATGAAAATGCCTATTGAAAACAACATGCACCAAATATTTGCGAAATAAGTATATGTGAAGTTTATTTGCTGCTTCCAAGGTATTAAATCCTGAAACTAGACTGATAAGAATACACCAATAGCTGGGGTTGGTGGAGGCCTCACTGGAGGAGCCCAAGCCACGAGAATTGCCTTAAGTATGGTGAGCTCTTCCCACCTAGAGATGTGCAAACAGACCTCAAACCAAACTAGCAATTTTGTGCACCAGATGAGGGCTGTACCAGGAGACCTCTGAGATCCTTCCAGGCCCTGGCTGTTAGGAAAGCTGGTGCAGATCTGTGATTGCTAGAGCTAATTACTTTTGTTTTGTCGAAGGAAGTGACTTGGCAGCTGTGGGAAATAAGAACTGTGCATGCTCCTTTGTATTCAATTGACCTGGGCTAGGCCTCAAGCTGGAAGGGAAAAGGCAGTGGGTGGGAGTCGGAAAGGAGCGCCTGGCCCCTTCCTGTCCTGTGCCCAGTGCTGACTCCACAGTCCTGCCAGGGACGAATGCCTGCAATAAACAACCGAATAAAGGCCCTGGGATCAACGCAGCAGTGCCCGCTTCTGAGTATTAAGCTACTGCCTCCCGAAGGTAACGGGGGGTGCATAGTAAGAGTGAACTGTACCCTGCTGTCACTGTCCTTCCGGCCCTAGCCATCTGCCCCACCCCTCCCCCACGCCTTCTCACCCAGGCCCCGGGCCTGGACCCAGCACTCATGCCCGGCCAGTCTCTTTTTCACCCCGTGGATACGTTGTGCTCAGGACCACCGAAGTCAAGCTCGTCCACTCCCAAGCCCTCCTGGGTGACCCCACACTGAACCCCCCTTATCTCTGTCTGAATTCCTGCAGCAGGTCCCACCCCTCACTCTTTGCGGAACCACCCTTCATTGTCTTGCCGCCCACCCACCCAGCGGGGGCCGGCTGGGGGGATGGGGTGAAGAACAGGATCCGCCTTGCTTCCTCTGCAGCCAGACTGCCAGGCTCAACACAGGCTCAGACATCTCAGAGTTGGGAGAACTGGCAAGAGTTTCCACCTCGATGTTATTTGTTATTTCTGCATCTCATAAAACGAGGGTTCAAATTCCGACTCCCTCGAAAGGTTGTATGAGAAATAACATGAGAAAGTACATGTGCTTAGTATAATTCCTGGTGCATAGTGAGTACTCAAATGATAACGATGATGCTGATGATGATGATGATGAAGATTGGATGCACACCAGATGATTTGCACTCATATTTCTACTCTATTGTGGGCAAGTTACTTCTCTTGCCCTTAGTCTCTCAACTGTCTAACAAGTCAGTCAGCAACATCTGTGCCACAGGGCTGTTGAGGAAATAGGCAACGCACGAGAGAGTCCTCTGTACATGCTAAATTTAGGAAGATACAAGTCTGAGATTTTCCCTTGAATCCCCACATACTTGCATGACACTGGGACAAAGCGATGACTCCCTAAACGTTTGCTGACTGATCTGAGCAAAGGTGTCTGCATAGAGCCTGCAGGGTTGGAGCGATACTGAAGTTGGCAGAAGTGTTGTCACTGACATATTAATACACAGGAAGAAAAAAAGCTGATCCAGCCCTGGGTCTGTTCACATCCGATCCAGGGACACCTCTTTGAGGACTTAGTGATGCTCCCAGGAGAGCTTCTCCCTGGCCCCACGCCAAGGCTCTCCCTGCTGCCTCTCTGTGCCCACCACAAGCCCAGGAACCTGGACAGCAGCTCCACCTCACAAGCTTTGGGCTTCCTGGTAGCAACACAGAAGCATCATAATTCCTGACATGAGACTCAGGAGAGAAGTTTACTGTGCTTTCGTTGTGTCTTCTGTGGTTGGAGGAAATTTTCTCTGGTTTTATGTAGAATCAGTCAGTATAAGCATTTATATCTTTCTCTTCTCTCTCTCTCTCTCTCTCTCTCTCTTTTCCTACCTCTTCCTCTCTTTCCTGTAGGCTAATATCAATCTGCAACAGACTTCATCGGCTCCATATCTTGAGTGCCTACTATGTGCCAGGTACTGTTCTAGGTGATGGGAAAACAGATATGAGCATAATAAAGATGCCTTCCTTCATGGGCTTCAATCCAGTTGGAGAGAGAGACAATAAATAAGACAGATAAGTAAAACATGCAGTAGTAGTACACTACATGATAAGAAGTTTCTAAGAAGAAAAAAGCTAAAACAAGGGGCTTGGAGAGTACCAGGAAGGTAGGTGAAGTGTTAGGTAGGACAGCCTGGAAAGACCTTTGTTATGGGTTGAACTGTGTCCCCTCAAAATTCACATGTTGAGGTCCTAACCCCCATGATCTCGGAATGTGACCTGATTTGGAGATAAGATCTTTACAAAGGTTATCGAGTTAAAATGAAGTCATTGTGTGGGGCCCTGCATCTACTATGACTGGCATCCTTGTCAGAATGGTAAATTTGTAGACACATACAGGCAGATGGCATGTGACATGGACAAGCATCTACAAGCCAGGGGGAGAGGCCTGGAGCACATCCTTCCCTCACAGCCTTCAGGAAGGCCCAAACCTGCCAATGCCTAAATTTCAGACCTCAGCCTTCGGAACTGTGAGATGATGCATTTCTATTGACTTGTCCACCCAGTTTGTGGTACTTTGTTATGGCGGTCCCAGGAAATCAGTATAGTCTTGCTGAGAAGACTGGAAGGGAGGGAGCCAACCATGCAAATATCTGAGGGGAAAGCACTGCAGGCAGAGAGAGGAGCAAGTGCAACGATCTTAAAGGTTTTAAGGACCAACGAGGAGCCTGGCAAGGCTGGAAGCCAGAGGTAACATGGCCAGGCCACACAGAACCTGGATGTTTCCTCTAACTCAGAGGAGAAATCACTGGAAGATTTCAAGCAAAGAGTGATAGGATCTGATTTGTGTTTCAACAAGATCACTCTGGCTGCTGATCTTTCAACTGGCTGAAGAGGGGCAAAGATGGACGCAGAGCCATCAGTTAGGAAGCTATTGGTATAATCCAAGCAAGATACCTTGTCGACTTCCGCTGGTTGGTGGCAATGGGTGGTGATGTAGAACAATTCTCGATCTATCTGGAAGGTAGGTTTGACAGCATTTGTTGATGGATCGAATGTGGGCAAAGAGAGGAGTTAAGGTTAATTCTAAGATTTTGGCTTGAGAAGCTGAAATGATGGAATTGCAACTAATTTTTAGGAGAAAGACCATGGAAGTAGCAGGTTTGAAAGGCAATTTCAAGAGCTTGGTATAGGATGTATTCCATTCAAGATGTCCACTAGACATGGACTGGAGTCCATAGGAGTTTCTTTATGGCAGATCTAGCTTGTATGCTAGATATGCTACAGCTTAAACCTCACTCACATCTTGTATTCACCAGGGTCAAAGGTGAAAGCTGAGGCATTGTGGGCAATGAGTATGTGCTTTGAGTTGATTTAAGCTCAATAATGACCCTTCAAATCTCTAGGTCCATTTTCCATTCCAAGAACAGAACCCTCTAAATTTCACCAAACATATACCACCCCATTGAGCAGCAGGTCAACTTGGGCCACCAAATGTGGCTCTTGACACTTCTTCTATCAACCACACCTTCAACTTTGACTTCACAGATTTATTTAGTGGCTGCCTTCTCATTCAGGCTTTTCTTCCCAGAATAAATTCAGAAATATGAGTTACAATCTTGTCATCACAGATTCTGGAGGCTGCAGTTAGCCAAGATGAAATGCAATACGCCTACAACACATGCAGTAATAGGCCCTCGAAACGAGCTTTTTAAAGTGGTTACAGATTTTCAATTCAATTTTTCCATGGCACGGCCAAAGACAAACTTTATCCTTTATGGGAAATAACCTTCTTTTTCCTCAGAACAATCTGAAGGAAGGAATTTTTTATCTACAAATGCCCAGCCCAGCACGGGGTGCACATTGGACGCTTAAGGAATAATTTGTTGACAGAAAGACGCCTCTGCCACAGTGACCAAAATGTGAGTCATCAGCGACATCTGGTGGTGAATTTAAATCCTGTGCAGAACTGAAGTCAGAAATGCGTGTCCTTGAGGACCCCAGTTAAATCACAGGGCACAATGGGACACTGTTGGAAGCTGGCAGCAGAGTGATAGGCCATGGTTTGGCTGCTTTGCGGTACCAGGTCACCATCCAGTGGGTTCTTGTTCTCTGTTTCTACAGTACAATGCAGAGGG